>VKKT01002639.1:60142-71824 GCA_008038995.1 Haliotis laevigata | reverse complement strand
GGTTAATATAAATTAAATGTTATGTACGGTGAAATATCGTTTTCCCGGACATTCTTGTTCCGGAATGTACACATTCTGATATAATACTTATGTGATTGTCTGCGAACAAGATTTCGTTGATCTGTGAATGTGAAGAAACTATGTAATCTGGATGAACGGGGTTCCATTGTACATCAGAACGTACATATACATATATGTGGAGATACACAAGGGCCTAGACGAAATCAATTTTCTTCTTTGATAATGGCTTCAATCTATTTTATGAAATGAGCATATTTTGATATGTGTCTAGCTGAAATGTCCGGTAATAGATACAAGGACAGGAGACTGAAAGGCACTTCATTTCGAGCTTGACGTATTTAGATATGCTTCTTCCGTGCCAACATTTGATCGAGGTACTGGTCCCCCGGTCTAGTGGAGTGATGAGTGGAATATGCCATAGGCTCGATCTACTCTGTCAAACAAATTCATTTTGAGTGCCTTACCTCAGGATAAGTACATAACCGGAGCTTTGAGGAGATTCACAGTATTTTCTGACACCCACCCACCCTCATGATCGAGCCCACGGGAATGATGGGTGGAATATGCCAATGCTCGCCCTACGCTGTCAGATCGATGTACCTCGGGTTAAGTTCACTACCAGTGATTTGGAATAAACCCAACCCAACCCCCAACCCCCAACCCTCAACCCCCAATCCCACCCCACCCCCTCTCTATCTCTCTCCTTTTCTCCCTCCCTCTCTCTCTTCTCTCTCTCTCTTTCACTCATTCTCTCTCGCTTTCTCTCTCTTTATCTTCTCTCTTGTTCACTCTCATTCTCTCTCTCCCCTCTCTCTTTCTCTCTTTCACCCTCATTCTCTCTCTTTCACTCTCATTCTCACATTCACTCTCTTTCTCGTATTCTCTCATTCTCTCTCTCATTCTCTAATATAACATTCCGTTTTTCTTCTCTCCCATACACGTGTGCGCACCATTCCATTCTTTATTCCTATTTATTTCCTTCTTCTCTCGTTCACGCTCTCCAAGCTCGTAAATAGTACACAATACGGTAATCAACAGGTGAGAGCCAGGTAAGCCTTATCCTCAGCGTTCTCAGCGAGGTGTCGGTATATCAAAGTTGATCAGATATCCTTACCATCTGGGCAGCCATTTGGAGTGTGTTTGCCCGCTAATGTGTGCAGTACAAGCAACAAGTCCCTGACAGTGTCGGCATGCTGCCTACACCGGGGCTAAAATTGTTCCCACAAATGTTCAAAGGTTATCGCGGTAATTGTGAGGTATTTTCGTTCTAGATGTGTTTACCTTGGCTTGGGGTGAAGGTAAATATCTCAAACGATGTCAACGTCAACGTGCATGATGCAGGACATACTGACCATTGACGAGAACCAGACCTGCCCCATAACAGCTGAACCCCGATTAACCGGACAATTTCCGCTGATATTGTCCGCATTTAGCAATGTCCGATGTAGACTGATGGTCTTTTCATACTCGTGGTTTTCGAACAAAGACGTTCTACAATAGCAATGTTTCACTTAATTTATTTAAACCATGGACTTAAAACTATACTGGACAACACAGTTAGACATTTTGAATATTATTGGGGTATTTTTATGAAATAACTTGCTCACTGATCACTTCATAAAATATCCCCCAAAATATTCACGATCCCTAACTAATTTTGTACGGGACATAATTATATCGATTGCCTGTGTTGGATCGTCTTGCGTGGTTAACAATGACTTCATACGTGCACAGGGACTAAGAGGCCTGTTGGCTGCAACTCGTGAAGATTTGTCTCCCTTACTAAACAGGATCCGCAGTTCGTGGTTCAAGATGCACAGCTTGCCTGAGTATTGCTTTCTTATAGGAGCTCGACAGTTCCGTCAAGGTAGTTAAAGTCTATAACCTGAGTGAGTGAGTTCAGCTTTCCGTCGCTTTTAGCAACATTCCAGCAATATCACGGCGGGGGACACCAGGAATGGGCTTCACACATTGTACCCATATGGGGAATCGAACCTTGGCCTACACTGGGCTACTCCACCACCCAACTTTTCCTAAAACGATTCGAAAGATCGTCGAACAACACTTGCTAAATAATGCTTGATCAGGGCTAAAACAAAACATCTAAGGCCTCATTAGAGATTGCAAATGTTTTAATGATTGGCAAGTGGAGGACATTTCCAAGTGTGACGCATGACTATTTTTATTTACCTGCATCCCATAGTCTTTGTCAGATGAACGTTGGACTTGCCTGTGCATGTGTTTGTGACGCGTGGTTGCCGTGAAGCAGGATATCTGGTATGGTCACTCTTAAATAGTACTTCATAAGGACCCCCTATTTATGCGGTGAGTAGCCTAATGGTTAAAGTGTCCGCTCGTCACGCGGAAGACCAGGGTTCGATTCCCCACATGGGTGCAATGTGTAGAAGCCATTTCTGGTGTCTCCCGCCGTGATATTGCTGGGATATCACCAAAAGCGGCGTAAAACCATACTCACTCACTCACTGAATCGTTACCCCATCAATTATACTAGTAAACCTATTGCTTTATCCACGCTGTGAGGGGTGCTGATCTTGGTATGCCCTAGATGGTATGCTCTATGTGTATGAAGGTAAGGCCCAAGCAAACGTCTTATACGGGATGAGCCGGCTTATATAAATAGGTTCACTTGCAACATCTGATGTGCCAGCCCAACACCTCTGCATTCAGAGTACGTTCCCAGCCTATCAAACCACAACACACACAAACACGCAGGCATCTGTAACAAAACAAAACATTAAAAAGTACTTGCAGATGTGTCCTGGAAGTTTACACTGGCTTGGAAGCATCGGTTTACCATTGAGGACAAACGATCAGTCTTATCACCCAATGATGTGATATAAAAAATGTTTCAGGAAATCTAACTTTGATCCAATGCTGCGTTAGAACCAAAACTACGATTTATCATCAACAGTGTGCTATTAATGTTAATATCGCTAAAAAGAATATACCCTGGTGTACCTCCCATTTTACAAGAAACATCACCTGTCTTGATATGTTGCACGTACCAGTTGCGAGTTTTTCAAAGATATGTCTCAAGATGCTTATTTGACAGCATTGATTATTTGCAGTGGGAGATGAAAGTTTCGCCTACTGACTTATTATCTAAGAGAGCTTCGAAAATCTAGGCCCTGAGCATAGCTAATCTACCTACTATCCTAAACGTAAGTCTTCTACGTGTGACGTCTACATTGTACGAATCAGGGCCTAGATTTTCGAAGCTCTCTTAGCGCTAAGATAGTCGTAAGTGCCATACATTAACATTAACTTACGACTATCTTAGCTCCAAGAGAGCTTCGAATCTCTAGGCCCTGATTCGTACTATGTAGACGTCACACGTAGAAGACTTACGTTTAGGACAGTAGGTAGATTAGCTATGCTCAGGGCCTAGATTTTCGAAGCTCTAGTAGCGCTAAGATAGTCGTAAGTGCCATACATTAACATTAACTTACGACTATCTTAGCGCTAAGAGATCTTCGAATATCTAGACCCAGTGTTGTATGTCTGATCAACCGCCATGTTGGAATCATTTGCTTGCTTGCAATTACGCCCTACAATACTTTTATTTTATCCATCAGCTCCCTTCTCGAGTTCCCCAACCTAACCACCTCATATTTGAAACGTTAGAGGTATTCGCTGACATATATGTACCGTTAATCGCTGTTGTTCTTCGTATCATCCGCCATATTGAAACCACGTGACCCACAAGCACTGATTGTGCATTGTTTGTGTATATTACTCCGCAGTGAATACCAGATTCCTTGTAACACAGTAACCTGCGCCCACTCCTGCCATAACCATCCACATCAAAGCGTTGTGAGTCACTCGGAGAACGCTTGGCAAAATATAGTTCTTCCTGAACAGGTAGGCGCCGAGGCAGGCACCGACAGAGCATATAGATGTGTAAACAAATCTCGGTTCCTGTGAAATAGGGAATATGATCGGTAACACATGAACTTATGGACGCCAGAGATTATCTATAATGCCGAGGTTGAGACACCTGTGGGGGGTAGTGTATCTCGGTTTTGCAGCCTCAATGAAACAAGCTTCATATCAGGAAAATAAGGTTAAAGATATTGTGATCATGTTACTACACCAGTGAATGGTCTGTTGGCACATGTGTATGCAGGTAATAATTGGAGGTGTGTGATTGTACATGCTCTGATCAATTGAGATGACGAGCATTACACTATCTACTATCACGTGTGAACGTACTCTAGTTACAAACATACCACGAACGTGTAAATGTATTACGTATGCATTATGTATTTTTAAATCACGTATATTTGCGCCTTTTACTAACTTTTGGGAGTGTTTATTCTGGTTGCAAGTTGTACATACTTTATATGTAGATATTTTCTATGTAAAGAAGTACCTACTGCTTTGTACACAGTAATGACATTCGGTATGTGTGAGGTTCAATGAAGAAAAATTCCGGACATATCATATCTAGAGATCCGTGTACAAATCAACATATTTAGTATGATGTTAGTAGGTATAATGTAGTTTCTTCATTCATTTGTCTTCAACTTGACAATGGTTTAGTTAGTCTGCATGATGACAATGGTTTAGTTTGTCGACAACTTGACCMATATTTTGCTAGTGTGCATTGTGGCCATGGTTTAGTTCGTGTGCATGATGACAATGGTTTAGTTAGTGTGCATGATGACAATGGTTAAGTTAGTCTGTATGATGACAATGGTTTAGTTAGTCTGCATGATGACAATGGTTTAGTTAGTGTGCATGATGACAATGGTTTAGTTAGTNTGCATGATGACAATGGTTTAGTTAGTGTGCATGATGACAATGGTTTAGTTAGTCTGCATGATGACAATGGTTTAGTTAGTCTGCATGATGACAATAGTTTAGTTAGTGTGCATGATGGCAATAGTTTAGTTAGTGTGCATGATGACAATGGGTTAGTTAGTCTGCATGATGACAATGGTTTAGTTAGTATGTATGATGACAATGGTTTAGTTAGTCTGCATGATGACAATGGGTTAGTTAGTCTGCATGATGACAATGGTTTAGTTAGTGTGCATGATGACAATGGTTTAGTTAGTGTGCATGATGGCAATGGTTTAGTTAGTCTGCATGATGACAATAGTTTAGTTAGTGTGTATGATAACAATAGTTTAGTTAGTGTGCATGATGACAATAGTTTAGTTAGTCTGCATGATGACAATAGTTTAGTTAGTGTGCATGATGACAATGGTTTAGTTAGTCTGCATGATGACAATGGTTTAGTTAGTGTGCATGATGACAATGGTTTAGTTAGTCTGCATGATGACAATGGTTTAGTTTGTCGACAACTTGACCCATATTTTGCTTGTGTGCATTGTGGCCATGGTTTAGTTAGTCTGCATCTTGATACATGTTCAATTAGTCTGCTTCATGAGCTATGTTTAATCCATCTATAATTAATGCCTTTGTTTTCAAGCCAGCACACATATATTATTACAGCAGCAGTACACGCCCATGAAATATAACAACAAACTCTGTTTCCTTCTCGAAGATGGTACCTCACATAATATGGTACCTCGTGTTAACAAGTTAACAACGCGTGTAATACTCCAGGCATAGGGAAATGTACGTCAGCTGTGCACTGACCCTTTTCATGCATTCTCTAGTCTTGCTCCAAGGCTCTACTGAATGATAAGCCCATGGATGTATAGTAATTCTACCCTTTAAAGAGGCATGTCCAGTAAATCGGACAAGGACGCCAGTCTGTTAGAGGGATATTTATTTTCTTTACAATATTATCATTTAAACTATTTAATATTCCTTAGAGACTTGTGCAAGTCTATACATTCTCCAAATATCGCGAGTGGGACGGTAACGCGTGATCATACGAGAGCGTTTCAGAAGCCCCTGTAACCATTCTCGCGTGTTTTTGTTTTTTCACGCTGCTTACAGTCGGTGTTTTGTGGCCCTATTCACGTGATGGAAGTACGTGTATGGTGTTATACTCCACGACTTCTCCACAGTCAGTAAACACAACTGTTCGCACCCACCGCCCCCCGTCTTCAGTTCTAATAACCTCGAACTTAAGCATCCAATAATCAAATATCACTTAAATGTAAATCTTTGTCGGTGTATAAATGATTGAATTTCCGCTCACGTCACCTCTCAAGACATCTGCTAATCTACAAATATTTTAGCTGAGGTTGTGTATTTGACAGTCAGATCTCACTGTCGTAAAAACAACGTCAGAAACATGAGGCTTGTATTGATGGGTGCCTGTCATCACTCAGCCATGTCTGTACAAGCAGTGCAAGTCGATATACACCATATTTGCCAAGTGAAAGTTGCAAGACATTACATTATTCAAAGGTCATTGCAGATACACGGATAGTGCGTGTGGCATCGCGAGAGGTTGAAGCTGGTAAACTATAAGAATGAGGATTGTAGTTTATGCATTGATTAATAGTTTAATACAACAACGGCTACGATGTGTTCAGATGTCTTAGCGGATTCTGGGGATGGTCATCAGGTAAGAGGACAACTATATATAGTTAGGGTCAATATACCCATTATTATAAAAAAAAAACACAGTCTAGTTGAGATAATACTCAAAACTTCTCAAATTTGATCACTCCAGTTTTTACCCCATGGAGAGTCTTTGTTAGAGGAGCACCCCACCAACCTGAACTGCCGTAGTGAGTGAGTGAGTATGGTTTACGCCGTTTTAGCAATAGACCAGCAATATCATGGAGGGAAAACCAGAAATGGGCCCTTGGACTTCCCGTAAGAGACGACGTAATTGTTTAGGTGGTCGGGTGCGCTGAATTGGCGACTTCGTACATAAGCAGAGGGCGCTAATTGCTGCTCATACATCAACCACTGGTTTGCCTGGTCTACTTCTTTGCCTAGTCCGTCGTCATGAAGCTGGGGAGCAATGGTAAAATAACAAAGCAAAATACCAACAAGTAAAGTAACAATTGTATAGATTACAACTTTTTTTATATTTCTGTGGCGATGTTTCGGTACAGTTCCTTATACCGTTATCATTCTAACGGACGGTATAAGGAACTATGCCGTAACATCGTATTTCAGATACATATATTAAAGGAGTTGTAATCCATACAATTAGTATTTTGTCATTACCCAGCTTCTAAAGATGCCTAACAAACAACTTAAAAAACAAGCTGTTATCAACCAATTTTGCCAGAATTCCATTTCTGGGTTTTTTAATACTAAAATATCCACATAACATAACTCCAGTAATACATAACTCTACGCACACAGTCCATAATATATTGTATATGTTTAAACATCCGGGTGTCGGAAGAGATCGTGCTGCTCCAAATATATACATCTTAAGGACGGAAACCCCCGAAAACAGGGGATGCTATGCTGTGGAGATATGCATGTTCAGAGAAATCCTATGCGTAAACTGTGCAGTGTGTATCCATCCTTAAGATGTGCATACCGGGGAGGTACTATAAAGTAATTGCCCGGATGTTTAACTCAAAACTGTTGATTATACAGGACGTCTTTTGCCTTCCAACAAGTACAAATTTGTGTTTTCATTTAGCAACGAGAAGAGTTATGGATAAGTTGTGCATGTTTTGACTTTTAATACACATCGTTGAATATTTTGATATACTGGAACCTTGGCTGCACACAGTGGCAATACATGTAGTGTGTGACACCAGGTCTTCCTACAAAATAATGGTACATGCATACAGACCACACAGTCAACTGACGCCAGATGCATCATATGCAATAATTACACATAGAACTAAACTAGGCAACATCCCCCGTGATGTGAAGTGCAGATAAGCGTTATAATGATGTGGTCGGGAAGATGCGCCGTTCTTGGTTCCGACCCACTGATAAAACAGTTTTCACTACAGCTGAGAACATACGGCCGAGAATCAACAGCCTCACTACAGTAACGTGCCCCGAGATTCCTTGACATAACTTCGTATGAAACAAAGCGCTCGGGAACCCCTGTCGCCATATGTTAACGCCATGATGAATCTCTTCAGCCGTAAGCTGATGAAGCTTGAGAGTACGGGGAGAACGTGCTACTTGCTCCAGGTGCTCGTGACGAGAACGTGGCATGTCGGGAAGGTCAGGGGGAGATAAGTGTGTGTCCTGCTTCACGCCCGAGGATAGACGTGCTTCTGTTTTTATGGGGCCTCGTAGTGGTAATGAGACTTTCTTGTGGCCTATATACTTAGGCCATGTTCGTGATCTTGGTTTCAACTCTACCTTTTATCTATTGCCAATGGAAATTTACAGTAGAATTGACATGTTCTAATTTTCTCAGGATCTCAATTAAAGCATGCAAGTTCACCTGAGTATTGCTGATGAAAGTATTGGCTACTGTCTGTGTATATACTGACCTCGAAAACAACCCGACCACCCAATCCCGTGAGTCGCCTCTTACGAAATACATGGGTTACTGATGATCTGGATATTCACGGGTATTATTATTCACGGGTGAGTTTAGTTTTAAGCCGCACTCAGCAATATTCCAACTATATATGTCGCTGGTCTGTAAATAATTGAGTCTGGACCAGACAAGCCAGTGATCAATACCATGAGCATCGATCTACGCAATTGGGATACGATTACATGTGTCAACCACATCAGCGAGCCGCCCGATCACGTTAGTCGCCTCTTACGACAAGCATGGGTTGCTGAAGACCAATTCTAACCCGGATCGTATATATATATATAAGTTATACCATCAACCAGGGGGTGATAGCATGAGCACGTCTAGTCGTGTCACAATTTCACACAATCAAACGCCAGATGAACAAACACGGCACGGCTTCACGGTCATCCTATTCAGGTTGTACAATGACAGCTAGCACAGAGAAAGTCGCGACCCTCGCAGGATGTTTGGTACATTCACTGTTGTGGTGCCCTTTTACCACATGAACGTAAGAATACTTGACCGCATCGAATTCAATGTTTTGGGTGAGAGAAGTATTTCAGTTATACCATTTATGAACATTCACTGTTGTGGGGCCCTTTTGCCACATGAACGTTAGAATACCTGATTGCATCGAATTCAATGTTTTGGATAAGAGAAATATTTCAGTTATACTTATGTACATTCACTGTTGTAGGACCCTTCTGACACATTAACGTAAAAGTACCTTACCGCAAGTGAGTGAAATATTTAAGTTATACCATTTATGTCTTCTTCATATGTAGACAATCCGTTGTGAACGAAATCTTTCACTGTTACCTCTTGGATGACAAGGGAACATTCCGACAGATCAAGGACTTTAATCGAAGATTCGAACCCGTGGTTAGTAGATCCTGACACGACTAGACCACTGGGCCAATCTTGCCAACCATGTCATTACAAATGCCAAACAAGTCCCCCAAACCCCGATATAATTCCTTGTAATAAACAAAGTTTCGAACAAATAGGTGTGACGTGATTAACAGCAAAACAACTCGTTCACAGCGTACGTGCAAAGCAAATCACGTATCAAGCATTGGCGTTATTTATCTTGACAGAATGTGTTAAGATGCAGACACTCCATAAGGTGTGTGCATGGTTGTAACAGGTATGAGGACTCCGCCCCTGTTTTCTTGGCAGGAAATCCTTAAAAATCTATTCCAGAGGTAGCGTGGGTAGACGGGCACGGAGTAACACACGGGAGTCGGGCTAAAATAATCGGATTGATGTGTAAAACGTTAGGATATCACCTCCAGGGGTATCGGGAAATGCAAACTGTTCTGACATTTTGTACTGTTGTTCGTGATGTTGGGACGCACCAATGTTTACAGTTAAATTTAGCTGCGGTCTATTGGCACACTCAACCACTGACTCATCGCTAACCATGATACACGGTCGTCATGGACAACATTTACCTCGGTAACTACAATAGTAAGCTGGTTCCACTCTTCGGGAGATTGGTTGAAGATGCTTGTGAAGATTGTGTACTTTCTTTGGAGTTGTTCCTGGTTGCTGCGGGGCACAGGTGACCGAATGATCAAGGATCTACACCTCTGAGCTGGGGTACCCACTTGGCCTTACAAGGAGACGCGGCTGTTGAGTTCGAGTCCAGGTTTAACCCGATTGTGATCTGTGGTTTGGCAGCGACTTACTAGTGGAAGAGAGGCAATATAATGACCCGGGTCATGTTGTGCTTTCCTGGTTAGTTTGAACAAAGCAAACCAGTGGTTGATATGATGAACAACGGTTAAACAGGGAATGATAGCGTACACTGAACTAGTACTCATGTGCCATGACTGGATATGGGATGTGTACGTCATTAACCGGTTCGAATCTTCAGGCATATGTCTTTGGTTGAAAGTATTGAGGGCAACAGAACCAACATGTTCAAGGTTAAAATTAATAATAATTTCTTAGAAAACAATTGAAAACAGAGTGAGTGAGTGTTTGTGAATGAGCGATATATACGATATCGGTCCGTGAACGATCCCACTGTGTTTCCGACGAACCAATGCACATGGTTGTTTAGGGCAGGCCAAGCTTATTCTCTTTGTGAACATCTGATCACTGATCATCGTCACTGTTTTTCAGTGATCCATTCATATACCATTTTCACTGCTATTTGAACTTTTAGTACCAATGGAATCTGTTTGGGCGGATAATCGAGACTGGCTATTCTTTGACATTTACGTCTTATGTTTCTAACATTTACAACTTCAACGCATCAGTGACAAAAATGATGTCCGATGCAATTAGCTAACTTATGCTTCATTTTGGTGTTTTTTCTTGTTCTTGTTTGATCTGATTTTGTGTGTGTTCATTTGCGTGTGTGTGTGCCTGCGTGTGTGTGTGTAAATATTTGATTAGTCTTTGCATGTGTTTGTGACGGGAGTCAACGGAGGGCCAGGAAACGCTCATCTATTCGCACACATAAGCCCTATTTGACAGTGATTCATAAACACATGGCCATGATATAGTAGGAAACGTGAAAGCGACTCTGCTTTTAGCCGAGATTTCTTATGGTTATGGAAATAGTTGTGTCGCTTTGGAACACTTGGGATGAGTGTTGGTGTGTTGGGATTGGCTCGGTCCTGGCATGGAGGGAGCAATAACTTGTAGAATGTCTGCTGGTTTGGTCGGTACAATATCTTACAACTCTCATAGCAGTGTACTTCTAACCGTCGACTCGGTCATCAAACACTGAGTTAAAAGGGGGCTTCATTTAATTGGCCATGTCACATAAACAATACCGTTATTCTACTTATAACTCTCAATACATTTAAGCCAGGTTACCAGAACATTGCTAAACTAACATACAGTGCCAACCATAGAGTTGTATAAAGGTTTAATATGAACATTTTTTATACGACCCATCCGGAGACGTTAACGCAGATGGATAAAAGTCTGCGGTGGAAAGGGGATGAGTATATGCTCCTAGAAAGAGTGAGTGAGTTATAGTCTAACGTCGCCTCTGCATTAGTTCAGTCATTGAGTAGTGAGTAAATGAGATTTAGTTTTACGCCGCACTCAGCAATACAAGTCAAAACATTCATTACATAACAGTCTCGTGTCCTATTGACTGGGTTCCGTCCTATTGCGCAACTTAGTACAATAACCAGCCCAGAATTTTGAGACCTATTCATTCAACTGGATACATAAATGATACATCTAAGCACTTGTATATTGCAACACTACGCTCCTTCTAATCCTTGCAA
>VKKT01002639.1:47137-58070 GCA_008038995.1 Haliotis laevigata | reverse complement strand
TCGCCCCTTACGACAAGCATGGGTTACTGAAGATCAATTCTAACCCGGATCTTCACGGGTAGTCATAGAGTAAAGAAGGTAAGAGTGGAATGTGTTTTGTAAACAACCTATTATTTGATGTTCTCGGGTCTATCAGATTGCCTGGAATACTGCAGATATCAACGTTATGTTACTGTATATTTTTTCGTCGATCAAAAGAAATGTATTTATTGAAATAATCACGTTTTTGAAAAAAATCAGTGTTATGAAGAATAGCTTTTACAATTATATGACATGCAAATTCTTTTAACACTAGGGTATCTGAGACTAAACGATCGTTTTAGCTGTAAATTTTCCGAAATAAGGTTTACATATATGGCATTATTTAACCGCGGACACAGACAAAGTTACTGTGTTATATTATTTGTTGAAAATAGCAAATATGCTGGTGATATGGTCTCACGCGTTAAACAAAAGCAAGGTTATATTTGTACTAATGAAAGCACATATCCACATTTACGTAATACATTAGTAAATAAAGAAATACCATTTTAACATATCATTGAGTGAGTATGGTGTTATGCCGCTTTTAGCAATATTCCAGCATTATCATGGCGAGGGACACCAGAGATGGGCTTCACACATTGTACCCATGTGGGGAATCGAACCCGGTTCTTCAGTGTGACGAGCGGACGCTTTAACCATTAGCTAGGCTACCCCGCCACCCCTTTAACATATCAAAATAGTGTGAGTGAGTGAGTGAGTTAAGTTCAACGCTACTTTTAACAGAAATACATAACACCGGGTGGGATGAAACCTCAAAGTGATGCATAATTCACACGTAAAGCCCAATGGAATAAAAACCACTTGTATGATGCCGACACCTTTGAAGCTGGGATTCGAACCCACAATTACACAAGGGACGCATCATCTAAGGCAGAAACACCAATAACCGTAGTTATGCACTAAGTTACCGAGATTCCCCAGACCTGATCGCCGTGAGACACGGTCCCTGCTGGGTTGCTCATAAACATCACAGGGGCCCATCCTCGGCGCAAGTCAGGATGCTAATGATCTGAACATTTGACAGACATCTGTGGAAATTAACAGACATCCAAGGCAGCAAACAGACTTCTGAGGCTGTGACGCAGTCAGCGGTCAACGCCTGGTGAAATAAACCCATCTCCCAGAAAACCCCGATTCCACTGAGATAAGATTATGGCATGACACGATAACGTGTTCAATCAGATTTTGACATTCGTGATATCTAACAGAAAGCGTTATCTGTTTTAAGGGGTAAGTGTTGATTTTTGATATATGTGTTATAGAAAGGTCGGTATTAACCGTTGACAGATTTAATGACTACAATACAGTGTTTTGGTTGCTGATTGATAATGGCGAAAAAACAACCGTATCTGAGGCATGATTTAGTTAAAAAAAGTAGAGGCGATGAAAACAAATAAAACTTGGGTTGTTACAACTTTTCCGGAAAGTGATTTGGGTTTAAAGCCGCTTTAAATAATATTTTAATAGTGCATGGTATAGGAAGAAAGCCTGAAATCAACGTCGTGACCGATGACGAACTTTGATGAAAAGCGAAACATTTGGAAAATGAACTAAGATCAGCGGATCCTGGCGAGGGTAAGAGAGATTAATCTCAGAACGCATTTATTTTTTCTGAATTCGTTATTTTAGATGAAGAATCAATTTAGATGTGTCATTCCAGTATATTGCCCTGAAAAACACATTCGCGGAATTTGGCTAACATTCTCATTTATTGTGTTTAATGTGTCTCGGGTGTCTCGGCAGATCAGGATATGCTTACACTTTTCGCAAACACCTGGTGTCTTCACTTATTTTTTCAGAGATCCATTCATATGGTTGTCACCACAACTGTGTCTCTGAAATTCAACTGAATTCCTTTGGGTGAATAACCGAGACTGATTGTTCTCTGGCGTTGCCATTTTAGATAAAAATGAAGACCAACAAGTTATATTTCTACATATTTACTTGATATAAGATTAAATAAATAAAATTTCCTTTAAATACAAATAAATGTTAGATAATATCATATCCCCACTTCGAACAGCTAGCATCTCATGTTTTGTACATATGTCTATATCACAGCAAAGTGTCAGTCACGTGGGTATCACAATCCGGAAATGACGTTGGGCTAGGGTTATCGACCCTTGTTTTGAAAATTCTCTGCCTTGGGTCAACGCTTCTCGCCGAAACCACACCCGGAGAAAATGTTTTGCTCCGGTTCATGACAGTGTGTCTACTTGGTAATATCACCCATACATGTATACACATTAGCTACTCTAAATTGTGCCTTTTTCACGTAACGTTAGAAACCAAAAATAATTTAGAGACAGATACATGTAATCCTAGTATATACTGGCACACTATAGTAAATCTGCTAGTTGATACTTGTCATTTACTACTTGTCACTAAGTACATTGTTAAAATGTATCCACTTGGCATTGTTGCCCTGCGAGACTTGGTCACATATCGAAAAGTCCCAGAGAATTTTCAAGGGTGTTCTTTAGTCAATCACACGAAACGAACAGGTTCCAATATCCGATGTGGAATCCTGCCACAGTTAGTGCCTGTCTGACAAGTCAGAATCACTGTCACGTGACTTCTTTCCCTTTGAACCGTGTTTACATTTAGGAGAGGACGGTGTCTTGTCTGTTTTTTCCTTCTTCGTTTTCGTCTTCGTCTTACTCTTCTTCTTCTCCTCCATCTCCTCCTCGTTGTCGTGCTGTATTGACATGATGCGCTGCCTCACATACACAAACGGCCTGGACTTCTTAGGCAGGGGGGTTTCTTTGGGAGGTTCTGGTTTGGATTGCTTCTGGCGATACTTGGCAGCAGCTGCACTTGCTCCAGGACTAGAAGCTGGAGGGGGTACGGGCTTCGCTTCAGGTTCCTTCTTTTTCTTTGAGAGAAGTCTCTGCATGAATCCCATCCCTTTTTCTTTCTTTGGGGGAGGTTGAGTCTTTTTCGCATCGTCCGCTGACTCCTCTGCTGATTCTTTACTGGTCCTCCTCCTATCACTAAAATCTGTCTGAGGATCTGATGACGAGACATTGGAGGGAGTCAAGGAAAGGGTGACAGAATCTCCTGAGGCAGCAGACATATAGGAGGATGTTGATATGTCTGAACATGAAGAGGGGGTCCTGGTCTCACAGATAGCTGGAAGTGATGGCCTCTGTTGGGGTTTAGCTGTTTTCTGGGCTTGGGAGTAGAGTTCTGGTTGTGGAGATGGTTGAGGATCAGCCTGAGATGCTTTGACTGGAATCTTACTAGGTGAGGTTCCTCTTTGTTGATTATTCTGAGAAACCTTTTTCATATCCTGTAGTTTTTGGGTAGGAACAGTGGCTATTCTGCCTGGGGCGGAGTTGTATCTAAGTAGAGGTAGACGACTTGTAGGAGACTGGCTCCCAAGGCGAACAGTCGAAGGACTGTCGACTGAATACTGTCTGGGTAAACTTTGTGTTCTATAGCCAACATTATCCTTGGATTTGTCCTGCCCTCGACCTTTCAAAGTGGTTATCGGCTGTGGTTTCCTCACTGGAGATCTTTCATTCCGTATGTGCTTAGGCCTATTTGGATCGTGGTCCTGGTGGGACTGCTCCTTTGGTTTGAGAATAGCCTTTGTCTCTGCCAAAAGAAGCTGGAGCTGTTTCTGTCTTTCGTCCTCACTAGGTGACCCTGGTGACATCTTCCCATCTTTACAGCTTCCTGTACTGTCGACCATCACAGTAGGAGAACTCTGCCCTGAGGAATCAGAACCTCTGGTTCGACTGAGAAACGATTTTCCGAAAAATACATCACCCTCACAGCCACGGGGCGTGGGGCTGTTCAGTTTCTCAGATACATTTCTCAGCTTTGATATGCACTGAGTTATTCTTCCGTCAAGAGCTGCAGGATCTGTCTCCGTCGACACATCATGTCTCTCAGCCCTAGATGTCATAGTGTCCTTATCTTCAACCCTAATTTTAGGAACTATACTCTTTTGAGAGGTAGAACCTCCAAATTTACTATCAGCAATTTGTTTGGTCTGACTAAATGTACTAGTTGCTTTGTCAGTCTTCGAAACATAGAAAGTCATGGTCCCTTTCGAAAATAAGTGTCGGATAGGGGTAGATGTCTCTTTCTCGAACGTCATTTTCGACACTGTGTTCACACCAACACTGACGGAGTTCCTGAGTGGCTCTTCGCGTCTCTTCAAGAGGGGACTACCCTCAGGGGTAGAAGCAGGTACGAGAGTTTGGGTTCCTGCTTCAGCAATTTCAAACGAGTCGGTCCATGTTTCGCTGTCCACCATCTCAACATCTTCTTCATCAGTAGTCAGATCATCAAGCATGAAATCAAAGTGTGCTTCAGGAACAACGATAATATCATCTACGTCTATCTCACTTAGTAAACCTATATATGGCAATGATTCTGTTGAGGTTGCAGCATCCCTGCTCTCATATCTCAGTTGGTTCTCAAGATCTTCAAAGTCAGTGGATGTTGATATACATTTGTCATAAAGGGTGATGGTAGATGTTTGTGTTTCACAGTCAGTCACATCAAAGGTATTTGATATTATTGATAAGGCCATTGTACCGACATCTTGAGTCAAGGGCATCTGAGGCATGGTACAACTATCTGCGAAATGTTTCTCCTCCATGAACAGAGACTGGTGTTCACAAATAGCACAGTCTATCTTACTTATATCTGTCTGAACTTCTTGAAACGACATCGTTTTGCCACATAACACTTCACGGTCTGGCGTTACCTGAGTTTCCTTGCATTCTGTCTCTGGTTTGTCATAGACAAGGATCTCGGTTGTCATAGACCCTTCATCGCGGAGTTTGATGATGTCTGTGGACGTCTCAGAGTCTTCGGTCTTTATCTCCACACCTGTCTGGGCATCGGTCATCACAAGCCTTTCGGTCAGTGTCTCATTGTCCGCTACTGTGATGAAGGTCTCAGTGCCATTATCTCGCATGGTCACAACCTCTGTATATGTTGAAGATTCCATGGTGATCACTGGGTTCGTACACACGCCCATTTCTATGGTAGCAGGTCGTGGAGGTGAGACACCAGTGTTGATCATCTGAGGTTGAGGGGTTATGGTCCACTGGTCAACATAGTGTACGCGAGGGGTCCCTGTTTCCTTGTCACTGGTGTTCACGTCTAACGTTTCTGTACTTACACAAGATGTTAGCACTTGCATGTCACATGTTTCCGTGGTCTTTGTCTCCCTTTCTACACACTCTGTGCCCACATTCATGTCATGGCTTGGTGCTCTTTCAACACTACTTCCACGTCTCGATGATGGAGGATCAGTTACAGTTGCAACTGACTGAGTAATAGCTCCAATATCTCCTTTAAGTTCTTTAACAGGACTTGTTCTTGAATCTTTCGTATAGGATTTTGTCTGTATCTCCTTATCATGGATCATAGTCTTCATTGTGTTAGTTGCCTTCAGTCTACTCTCAGGACTTGCCTGTGTAGTCTTATCGCCCTGGTTCACTTTCCCTGTAGAGGTAGCACGGTCGGAGGTATTTACACCGGTTGTAATTGTTGCTCTCTCAGACGTGGACAACTTCTCCGTCCAAGTTACCTTACTCTCAAGGCGTACAGGAGGCATTGAGGTTTCCGTGTCCACACAGTTCACTTTCTCTGTCCATGTGACTTTACTGGCCTGTCCACTGTAGTCAGTTCCTATACCAGTATCACGTCGCCGGACACGGAGTGTTTGTGTATTAATTGTCTTGGCATCTGGGGTTGCCATTGTAAAAATGTCCTTCATTACTATAGGTTCAGATGAGGTTTCTTTTTCAAGCATCTCTGGTATGACTCTAACTGGATATATAGTGTTGGTTTCCACATCAGTCATTTCAACTGGTGCCTTCTGATATCGTTCCCGTTCTCTTCTTGTCGACCTCCAATCACCTGTATGTCCACGAGCTGACAGTGAGCTAATAAAGTCATCTTCTGACTCAATGCCTATTGAAGATATCTCTGTCTGGATCCTTCTGCTACGTATGGGTGTTTTGGGGGATGATATCTCAGCCTCTGCTCTTCCTGATAAGCCACCAGTGGCGCTTGACGGTTTGGCAGCCGAGCGATTAACCCTACCTGATGCAGAGGCACTGACATCCTGGCTAGGCTCTTCGGCTTTCATGGTCTGGACATACTGATCATACACAATCACCTTTTCTGTCTGAGTTTTCAGTGATCTAGAGTCAGTTACGGAAGTCATGGTCCCTTTACTTTTGGAATCATAGCAATAGACACTGACACCTCTGTCCCTCATTTCCGGTGTATCAGTGCACGTTTCCCGCGACGTAAGCACGACTTTATCTGTTTGAACTTCACCATCAACGATTTTCTTGGTCACATCGGATGACATTGTTGTGCCACTGTCAACCACCGTCCGAATATGGTCCGCATCTGTTTGTGTTTGCTGACATTTGCTCTCGGTGAAGTCTTCTGCTACACCGTTGACCTCAGAGCCATTTGACACTGAAATATGCCCTAGTCTAACATCCCCTGGAATAAAATGTACCTGATTCATCATGTCACTGGGCACACAAGGAAGACTGGGCTCCAACAACAACGACATCTTCTGCTGAATCTCCTTCTTCAACAACAGCATCTCTACACCCTTGTCCTTCATTATTATCTGTGTCAAGCTGCACGTACTTTGTAGGTTCTCGTAATTCTCCTGCAGCCAGTTTTTGTTCTCAATAAACTGCAGTACATTGTCGCCAACCAAATCGTCAATCTTTTTCAGGAGTTCTTTTTCAGTTGAACGCACTTTGGAAATGTAACTTATAGCTAGATCACGAATCCGTTCCCGGATTTCTTTTAT
This sequence comes from Haliotis laevigata, assembly GCA_008038995.1. Classification (NCBI taxonomy): domain Eukaryota; kingdom Metazoa; phylum Mollusca; class Gastropoda; order Lepetellida; family Haliotidae; genus Haliotis; species Haliotis laevigata. The sequence goes on along the minus strand of VKKT01002639.1, from coordinate 51,217 downwards.
AACTGTTTCATACTTTTCAATGACTTTCAGCCTTTGCCCCGTCTCCCCCATCCTACCTTTACACTGCTGGAGCAGCGTGTCAAGCGTCACCTTGTATTTCTCAAACCCGTCACTGAAGCAACACACGTCGTGATCCCGATGATCCTGGAACGTGCAGACCACACATATACACTTCTCACAAGGCTCGCAGTAGAACCGTACAGTCTCCTCGGGATGGCTCTTACACTCAATATCCTTCTCGCCTTCAATATCAATTAAACTATGCTTCTGGGTAACCTTGGTTGTCATATGAAGATCCACACAGTTTTTACATAACAACTTGCTACAATCCAGACATTTCGAACATGCCTCGTTCCTCCGAGGGCGAACGGTGTGACATATTTCACACGGGGGGACTTTACAACGCGTACGTTTTTGCACCACCTCGGTTAGATTTGACACGAGGAAATTGTCCTGTAACCTCCGAACTCCGCCGCTCGGTATCTCGGTCTTCTGACGACACAGAGGACAAGTGATGTAACGGCTGTAAACTCCATACCGCGACGGTCGTGTCGAATCCGCGTCAATCTGTTTCTGCAAACAGCCGGAGCAGAACGTGTGTAAACACACCAGGGTCTTCGGCTCCTTAAAAGTCTCCAAACAAATCTTGCAGATCAGAAACTGATCGCTAATCTCCTTCATTAGTTTTGTGCCCGTAGCCATATTGGAGAGTGTTTCTTAAACAAGGTTGTTTATTTTAGGAAAATTTCTAATTTGGCTTCTAAGGCCTATCTGTTGATGATTATACCATCAGTGCTGAACACTCACTGATCCGTCGTGGTGGATAAATCCATATAAAGTACTTTTGAATAATATCTTTTGTATATTACAAAACAAATGTTCATACCTGTTTCACAGATATCCATGAATTTCCCCACTGTCGTTCAGATAGTGAAATAAGTGCGAAACTATTATACAACAAACACCTTCTGTTCACAGATTACCACGGGAAGGTGTACTCACAAGCTCTTTCCTTAATTCATAGAGGGAAGATTTTTCCCACCACTGTTTGATAGCTTGTCTCGGTATGGTGGTAGGTAGTTTTATGCAGGGTAATGTTTACGTGTCGAGTTCCGTCGACTGCAGCAGGCAGAACAGCTGATAAGGGCTGTGAGGTCTTCAACAACTTGTAATGAATTTAACAGCTCGGCTGAAGTAGGTAACATAGCATAATGCAGATATGTTGCAGTTATCCACACACGGGGTATCACATACAGCAGGGGACTGCCGGTGGAGGCATTCAGCCACCTTTATGGTAATAACAGTGTCGGCCGAGCGAGGCCGTACGTTCTCACTTCCGAGTGCTGTGCTTGCATTGTTCGTACCACCTTCACAAGCAGCATTGAACATCTGGAATCGTTCTTCGGCTCGGTCGAGCTGGCATGGGAAGGCGATGCACAGAAATCAAAATCTCTCAATGTTTATCGAATTATACCTCGTGAGAAAGTTCCTCATGCTAATTGGCCCATGCGGCATGCTATTGCTAAGCGTTAGAGAGGTGCTGATATCACCAGCTCTCACTTGAAGACCTTGACATCATGCCATCGAGATTCCATGATCTGTGAAAGAGATAAACCATGATTTAGTTACTTAAAGAATAATTTCCTTGCTGAACATTTATTCTGATTTGCTATAGTTTCAAGATCTATTTTCACAACGGTGAAGAGAATACTCACAGCGTCATAGATTAAGCGTCGATAACACACACGTAAACAAACGATGCATAAACACAACGGTAGAAAACACCTGTGAAAACATTATATTTACCTGACACACAATCGCACGCTACAGGCGTCTTCGCAATCAATACAGACAGCCGTTGGTAGCAGGGTACTAGTTTGGACGTTTCATTACAGCAAATCACTCCATGAATTCAGTTCGTTTTGTCAGCATCTTCAGAATGTCTGAAATAGCCCGTTCTTCTTTCTCGTAGCACACTAGACCCTTGTATGTGATCTTGAACTAACAATGCAGCCTTAGACAGCCTCCACGTCCAGTCTTTAAATACCTGTAACGTCCACTGAGTCAATAGGTGGCCGAAATGTGTACTCAGTCCCGTTTCTGACTGACCACGGCTTAAACGATTACAGGGACACGTAATAGCCGGCACTGACCAGCCAGCCCCATTAGCATCCTGGGTCGGCACGGTAGGCAAAGGAATGTTAGAACTTCTCCGGGAAACAGAAGCTTCGTTATGTTCTCGCTGGGTACAAATAGAGCTTCTAGTGTTCTGGACCACCTCACACACGCCTCATGATATATTAATCTTCCTTCCGCTCCTCATATTTCCGTATCAGGTTTTTTGCAAACGCTGCAGAGTGTTTTTATGCGCTGTCAATTTGTAATCCATTTATAGATATGCCATTGTAGCCAGCGACCGATTCCGTGAAATTCATGAATGATAAATAGGCGAATGGATATCCAAGTATCTACATTATCCCCCGCGTGAACGAACCACCGTCTTCATCTGCCAGGGTTTGGTCCGTGTGTGCCGGCGTGCATCAGAATCGGCACCTTTCCATTGATAAACCACTCCGATCGCTGTCAGAGTCAACATCCCATCTCCACGTGCCGTGACGTCATCATCTCGCGCGTTCTCACAGACTCCCACAGACTGCTCCTCTGCTGCAAGTCGCGGTATGCTATATCTGTGTGTGTAGAAAACCTTAGCTCGGCCGTGCAGACTGTTGACTAGATAACACCATCCCTAAGGCTTCAAGAATGACATACGCACGTTCATGACACAAAAAAACATCGCGTTTCTTTTTATTAAGGGCGCCTCGCTTGGTCGACATGCAAGTGCGCGCAACCTTACGTATAAAACAGAAAAAATGTTTATTTTATTTTAACGCTTGTAGTTTTAAGTTGTAAACAACTTGTAGAGCTCGGCTGTTATCGGCTCCCGTGACGGGCTGTGATATGTCATCGCATGATTCCTAGTAACCTTCACAGAGAGGATCACCAGGCCCTGCGTGCTCTGCTTGTCTGTCAGGAACTAACCTACATAATCAAATTGTACACAAACACATTGAAGATTGCAGGCAACATTTAGTAGATTTGGCAGGACGGAGTTAAGACAGAGTCGAGTTTAAAGTTAGCGTTCTATATTTTTTTAATAATTTTGATGTCTACACCTGAGGGACAACATAAACAGTTTCCTAACATAATCTGCATGTATTCACAGGATAACGAATTACTAAGTACATGTAATTTTAAAGTATTTTGAAATAGGGAAAGGATTTGTTTGTTGTTTAACGCCAAACTCAGCACAATTTCAGGGATATGGCGGCGGTCTGTAAATAATCGAGTCTGGATCAGACAATCCAGTGATCAACAGCATGAGTATCGATCTCCTCAATTGCGATACGATGACATGTGTCAACCAAGCCAGCGAGTCTGACCACCCGATCCCGTCAGTGACCTTTTACGACAAGCATGGGTTGCTGAAGACTAATTCTGATTCGAATCTTCAAGGGTCGAATTAGGAAAAGGAATATTAGTATACAAGTATAGCGCGACGTGGCGTTTGGTTTGAATGGTTATGTATATCAGGTAGCTTAATCATATACTTGCTCCTGCCCTGAAATTGTGTTGGAGTTTGCTAAAACAAGTAATTATTTCTTTAACACATTGTCCCCTTGTACAGTGATATGTCTCATACAGTGTGAGGCATAACCTCTGACTTGACGTATTACTTTGAAACTAAGTACAGAATTTATTTATAACGTTGTTATTTACTGTACTTTGTAAAACTAAATTTGCTGAATCGGTGTAGTTTAGGGAGAAATCATAAATTCGCTACAGTTTGATATTCATCATTCTGTAACATTCTTTTCAGGAGAAAACTCACTCACTCACTCACTCATTCACTTTGCAGTACAGAGCACACAATAGATCAAACCAAAAATAGAAGATACTTCATGCCTAAGCATACAATACAACACACTTTATATCTAGAACACGATGCACAAGCGCACAACATCTAGAGGTGAGGTGAGGTGAAATTGGGTTTAACGTCGTGCTTGAGAATATTTCGCTCAT
>VKKT01002639.1:14827-28752 GCA_008038995.1 Haliotis laevigata | reverse complement strand
CTGTAAAACCACAGGTGAGTGGCTGTAAAACTACAGGTGAGTGGCTGTAAAACCACAGGTGATTGGCTGTAAAACCACAGGTGAGTGGCTGTAAAACTACAGGTGAGTTGCTGTAAAACCACAGGTGTGTGGCTGTAAAACAACAGGTGAGTGGCTGTAAAACCACAGGTGAGTGAATGCGGTTTTGCGTCGTATACAGCTATATTTAACAGCTATCTGAAGATGCTTTAGCTTGAGCAAAACAACCAATACATGCTGAATTAACAGTGCCTAATCATTATATTAATCAGTGGATAAGTTGGACCTGTTCTGCACGAGTATAAAAAGAGATAATTATTAAAGGTTTCATTTAGACGCGTGAGAAGGGTAATTAAGCCAACGCTTAATTTCTGAATATATTTAATTTTGATAGTAACACATAAACCCATTTAAATTGAAAAGGAGCCCCAGTGAGATGGGACATAACCTGAGGAAATCTAGACTTGCTTCATTTTGGGCTGTAAAATGTGCTTCAGGGAAGATGAAACAGACTAGTAGAGTAATATGTACCGATGGGACCTTAACTCACTCCCCAGAAATAGTTAATCCTTTCATCAATACCGCAGAAGGGACACATTTTTCGATGGGACGTTGAACATTAACTCACTTACTAGAATTATTTAAACGTCTCACCAGTATCAGACGGTGATTCACACCCATGCAGTACTCGAACCCGAGTGCACAGCTAGCAAGCGGACGTACCGCCGTGCCAGCCCACGTCATGGCGAGGTGAACGATCCCGGCCGGAGCTCTGTACACTGTAGACACCACGTACTACGTGGCCTACATCTGTCTTCGGGGAGGTTATTTTTTGTCGGCGCCATGGCTGGCTGACTTACACAGGTAGTTGTAGACGTATATCGTGGCATCTTCGGTAACATCAACGACCCCGACATCAACACGTCTAATTAAGGCACGTCGTTAATATCTCCGAGACTGACGTCTTAGACTGGTTGATTCACCATGCGATGACGGTTAACGTGTTTCTTCTTTGTCTCTGTCACTGGTCTGTGCATCACCAGATTTACGTGATTTATTCTAGCGGTTTAACCCCACCTACATGTTGTTAATCTACTGGACTTGGAGTCGATGGTACTGACAGAGTGATCTCGTGAGGAATGAATATGTCCCCAGAGCTCACGGCGAGTGCATGGGGAAACTATGGCATCCGAGAAGGGACATCGCGTTGTCGCCCTTTTAAAAACAAGCAAAATGAGGCAAAATTAACCAAAGCGCGACAATGCGACAACGCAACAATGTCCCTTCTCGGATTCCATACGAAACGGATGCCGAGTTTAAAGTGGTGCCTAGCAACCAAAGGCGGTCGTATGGTTAGGGTGGCCACGTTGATGGCGTGTCATCGTATCCTTACGGCGTGAATTGTTGGTCATAATATAGATCACTGGTTTGTCGGGTCCATATTTATTTTTTACAAGCAGATGATGGGTTTGGCCTTAAACAGCAAGCAAACACACTATGTGTGAGCGAGGGGACTGAGTCGACATTAAGGATGAAGAAACATTTCTTCTAGTGGATTGAGTGTCTGCCTGGAAAGCAGCTGGCCCCTTCACACCATAACGCCTCGAAAGGTGGTACAAGCGCCATAAACATGCACACAACATGCACACACATACACAAGACACACATGCACATCGTTTTCTAAGTACAATATGTAAGTCTTATAAGCGACTTTAATCTTGAATTCACCTCACCTATATATCGTTACAGAAATAATTCAAAAGGAACATTCCGGTTCCTAAATGCCACGTAATATAACAAGATATCCTTCAACTTCAAGTAGAAACATGTGTATGGAACGGTGCCACCCCCTTCCACCACCAAGACGTCAGACCCGCCCCTATAACCCAGCAGGAGGCGACAAATATACAGACGTATCATAGCTAGTTATAAGGGAGACAGTATCTGGCCTTCTATCACGATGTTGGAGAATCGCGCACGTGCCTTGAAAATGTTTTCATCCTTTTGATAAAAAAGGAAAATCGGGATGTGTGTATGAAATGTAAGAAATAGGGTATCGTAGGGAAACACGAGTGCTGAAAGGCCTGCAGTCTCTCTCATAGTTCCTGAACCATATTTTTCAGCTCAGCCCTGTCCTTTCTGTGGCGTTAAAACGCTAAATGACGTAAGATTATAAAATCTTCATCAGAGTTGTGAAACTCGCATTCTCACTGGAGTCCCTGATCAATTTGTAGTGAATTGTTTGTTTCTATATCAATAACATAGCTTCCTGGACTCAGCGTTTGTCTTAAAAACTGGATTCTGATTGGTTGTGGGTATCTTTGTTGTTTAACGCCGCACTCAGCAATATTCCAGCTATATGGCGGCGGTCTGTAAATAATCGAGTCTGGATCAGACAATCCAGTGATCAACAGCAAGATCATCATTCTACGCAATTGGGATACGATGACATGTGTCAACCAAGTCAGCAAGCCTGATCACCCGATCCCGTTAGTCGCCTCTTACGACAAGCATGGGTTGAAGACCAATTCTAACCCAGATCTTCACGATCATGATGCTGATTGGACAGTCAGAGATACAAATGCGCCCTAATTCCACACACAAACGTTGCTGATGTCCCATGACCGGCCAATCCTAAAAAGCGAATTGTCTATTATGATTTTCTTTGTTTGGCACACTAAATTTGATTTCAGGTTCCATAATATACAAACTATTTCTCAGTCAGATGTTTTACGTTTTGATGTAATCCGTCATACAAAGTAATATAGCACTTGCTGTCTGCGGAGGAGGGTAAAAATATACGCTCTATTTTATAACATTGTTATAGTGACTAATTCAGGACAGCCATCGTCCAAATATTTAAAAAGACCAAAAAACTATGTAACCAAGCTATGTGTGACTTAATTGTAATTATTCAATCTGCAACCTTAATCCTTATCACTACCGCGGTGTACATTGTCTTGCCTGCCACCCTGTACCACTCTGTTACTGTTATTAATTATTGTATAAGACATTTATTGCCTTAATTGGTCATCCCCCTTGGCCCTGTCAGCCATCACATCAACTGGTCAAGGAAGTGCTWTTGTTTCTCTATCTGTCCATTGTTGAGTCGTCACCTGTCCATTGTTGTCAAAAACTGTATATATATATGCTCACATCTACATGTAGATAAGAAAGTAAACAGTACGAGTCCGGTATTCCGACTGTCTGTAGGGACGACCATGTGCAGGATAATGCCGCTCGTGGGAAACGCCCTGGGGTTGAGCAGGTACTCCGCTCAGCTCATTTATGTCTTGTGTATTTGTTTGTCATGATACTAAAGAAGTATGAGCTCAACGTATTCCTTCGTCTTGTCAACGTATTGTACGTACACTTCGTCTTAATTCCGAGCTAGTTCCCCAGTCGACGCATATCCACGCGTTGACAACACTGTTCACATAGGGTACAACTGTGAATTGAGTTTGGAGTACTCGGGAAAGTGAATTAAAAAGAAAATCATTTTAATTAAAATGCCCCTGTCCAATCAAAAGAGACAAATATAACTATTTGTGTCACCTGAAAAAACATGACATGACTTCTAATATTAGTTTATGCCGGAACTGCTTTCAGTCTACGAATACACAGTGCCATTTAGAAAGTGGACAATTGTAACATATGTTATATTTGGGATTACACTTTCTCAATAAAGTACAGATTCCTGTACTTTTGTTGGGTTGAGCCCCATCCGGGATTCGGGGGTGTGGGTTCGAGTCCCGGATGGGACTCAACCCAACAAAAGGACAAGAATCTGTGAGTTAGTGAGTTTAGTTTTACGCCGCACTCAGCAGTATTCCAGCTTTATGGAGGCGGTCTGTAAATAAGCGAGTCTGGACCAGACAATCCAGTGATCAACAACACTAGCATCAATCTGCGCAATTGGGATACGGTGACAAGAATCTGTACTTTACTGAGAAAGTGTAATGCCAAATATAACATATGTTGCTTTCAGTCCAGATCTGTAAGAAGTTCACTCGTATATTGTTTTTGTACAGCTATTGGCAGTTAATGTCAAATGGAATTTGTATTGGATGAAGAGAACTGTTTATAAAAATTATAGTTAAATGTGTTTTTACTGTTTCTGTACTCATAGGACATATTGAAACAGATCATCGCGTACATAAACCACATTCGGTGTGAAATTTGCACGATGTTCCGTTAGTTATATTTCCCGGAAGTACATCGTCAGCTTAGCAGCATTACATGTGTCGCGGTGACCTTGACCTGAGTCGGCGGGAGCTAAATTTTTATGGCAAATCTGGCACGGAAATGTATCCAGGAGGCTTTAGAACATTCTTTGCATATCCTTTCTACTTCACATTCCTCAACCTTTGTTGTCTGCACATTCTATATACACATAAATCAACTATATGACGTTTGCGTACATTGTAGCCACGTTTGTATCAACAACAGCGTCACCCATAGAAATATTTTAATTATTATCATCATGCGATGTGGTCTCTACGGAGAAAACCCTGGTTCGATTCCCCTCACAATGTATAATGTGTGACGTCCATTTATGATGCCCCGCGATATTGCTGGAATATTGCTTAAAGCGGCGTAAAACCAACTCCACTCACTCACGCACAATTAATGTCCAAGCAGATTTCAGCCATGACGTAAACCCTTCTGTGACCTTTTTGTTCTGAAAACATAGAAATATTGAATATTTGAGCGACATATTCCCACTATGCTACTGTATCTACATTAAATGTGTATTTTTCATGCATCGTTATTGGCACAGTCATCAAAATCTGTCTTAGTATCAAGCAAACTGTTATTAGATGCGTCATAAGTATGACCTTTTTTCATAAATCATTATCGACTATTGACGACACCTGAGTATAGTGAACATTACCGGTACATGTCAGAAACACATGCATTGGCATGTCAATTGACGACATGAAAAAACACCTGAACAAAGGTTACGGCCCATTACAAGTCAAAAGAGGGCATTGCTTCAGACATCATTTTTGTCAATAACGCTAATTTTTTTATATACATATATATCCTTCGCCTGGCTACCAATGAATCTTGTGAAGACCTTGAGAATTGTAACCGAGATGAAACAATGTTTGAGCAAGAGCCGTACATCATGGGTTAAGATTTCCTAGTCGACGATGGTTGACGTGTGCCTGAGCGTCATCTCACGGTTATCACAATCTGTGCGTCTGTAGCAGATACATCAGTCTGGCACTGTCGGTGTAAGTCTGTCCTAATACGCCAGTCATTTGCTGAATTAGTATCGCATACCGGCAGCGCATCCCTTGTTTACACGCGGGATTCCTCGCGGCATTGTCAGGAAATGAGACAGTAGGGTATACGTTGTTCAAGTCGCGCGATAGATGTTTATCTGTTGCGGCTTGGCAACGTTTGTTCTTTCTACGGCAATGTCCATGACCTGTGTTAGATGACACGCAATGACATTTCAATGCGGTGTAACTCCAAACTCACCCTGCATAAGAAATGACATCCAAAGATGGCCAATCCTTTCGAATAAATATTTCTTATAACAGAGACAAACTTTATGGATAACGAATTCTTTATTTCGTGAGTGCCACGTTTCGATACAGATTCTTGTTGTCAAGCAAGAAATCGGAACCGAAAAGTGTCACTCACGAAATAAAGAAGTTGCTATCCATAAAGTTTAACTGTATAATCAGAAATATGGTGTCCGTATTGTTCTTCCCAATTCTATAATGCTACTCAAATAAATATTTTTTTATTCAATATTATGTTACAATGATCGACAATATAAGCCCTTCGTGTTGAAACGTGTTGGTGATGACCAGCATACTACAACTAGACCTGAAACAAACACGAAACAGTTTTGGTGATGGTGATGTAAGTTGTAACTGTGGGGGTATCGAAGTTCTGTTTTGGAGCTAACATTTCTGTTTCTGGTCTGTTTTAAACCAAGTAACGTGTTGAAATATTTTCAATATATCAAATGATTGAAATAAGGAAATTTTTCATAAACCTGTACCAAACTAGCTGATTGAGTTAGTGTTATTTTTTGTGGTCATTTTCTGTGATGAAGTGATTCGCCGTTCGTATCCAGACTAGACGGTGTCCGGATAACAGAGGGATGATGCCACAGCCGATGCACGAGCAGATTGTGTTGAAGGTTTTTCAGGATGATTGTTAGAGTGAGGGCTGTTGAGCGAGAAGGTTTCACATTTGTGTAAACAACAGACGCGGAGGAATACAATGTGTTTTCTACTTGTGTGTATTTACGCCAATGCCTTCGTGACTTGCAAACAATAAGTCCCAAACTGTGGAGTCATAAAGTATTTAAATTGAAATTGAAATCATGTACGTCACCTATATCCGCTTGAAGCTAGGGAACTTTATGTATATGAAGATTCTATCAAAATGTTTCAAACGTCAGCGTCAGAGAAAAATCAGATTCCGCTCCTAGACAATGTCTAGAAGCACAAGCTCACACTAATGCTGGTTTTATTGAATCGGAGTTCAATGGCTCGGGACTTACCAGTCCGTGTTGTAGCCTCATTGCTGTGTGCCAGACAGGGTAACAGTAAATACCATTTTTAAAGTATTTTGGTCTGACATTGTTTGTCATGCAGACCCTGAAACAAATACATGTATATCCAAGAAATTCCGTGCAAGTCTAGAATATGTGGCAATTAAGCCTAGATAACCACAGCTGGGCTCCTTTTCATGATATTTTATTATTAGAATTTATTAACCGTTTTTTTCTGTACAGTATGTTCATTTTCGGGACTAGATGTCAATCTAGGTCTGACAAAACAATAGGATCGAACCACCATCATACCCAACCGCGATAAGATGACATGGAATATTGCTAAAATCCCTCCAAAATATACACAGCTACCAATAATATTAACAGACGGAGAATAGAGTCTACTGGTTGGTGTGGTCTGAATGTGTGCTGAATGTATGTGTAAGGGGCCGTGCACGCTGTTCAACATCTGTGTGTAAGCCACGTGTTGCCTGTCAATAGAAGCACCAAAACCATTTCCACCAGCATAAGAAATCCCCATGGAAACAAGTCACGATTCAGACTGTATCACGATCATGTGTTTATGAATCACTATGAACCACTGATGATACAAGGTGGTCGGTAAAAGGTGAGCGTCTGCCGCTATCCTGGCTCTGGGCAGAGACCATATAATAGATCTATTATATGGTCTCTGCTCTGGGTTAGCAGACAATATTAGAAAATATGCTGTGTTCAGCAGTAACAAACAACCAAACTCGTACAACAGACCCCATTATGAATCTGTGGTAGGGTATATCTCAAAACTACTTCACAGGCGACACCGAAATCAGATTGCTGGTTTACCTGAAACTCGGATCACGGAACCGAAATATGAATGCGACAGACATTAACGTGATTATGTGGAAACACCACATATTACATTTTCTTTCCTTTGTCCTGAATTTATCATTGTGTTATGACGTTTAAACCCCTGACGTCACGCAGACAGGATCCCCATACCAGATCATACCTGACAGATGCCATATCGTTATCAACACATGGAAACAGTGGGAAGCCATCGGTAGAAAAGGCCACCTTAAGCATCAGTATCAGTTTCATCCGATAACGAAAAATAAAGAATATCTATAATTATCTAATTCCGTCGGAAACAGCTGTTTTGTGGCTGTTTTTCCAAAGCGGTTTATTTACGCCAGATTAAATAACAGACCTCCTGTCAAAACACCAGCCTAATGTTTCTCTTCAGTTGACTTATCGCTGAGCGCAGCAATGCCGGCAAACTAGTCTATGGCGCAGCGGTGCAATAGTCTCTTCGTGGCTTATACAGCATAAACAATGAACTTGTTGCGCAGTTCACGCCTTTCTGGAAATAGATTGTGTTGGCAACAATTGGGCTTTGGTTTCAAGGGTTTACGTCAATTACTGCTAGCGAGCACAACCATCAGCGAGACGAGTCTCCCGGAACGTGCAGTGTAATGGCTCCATACACCATCCAAGCAATTAATTTGGTATAAAAAGTGTACGTAATGGATTAATCTACTCAAACAGTTGTACGTGTATCTGTGCTGCTTGGAGCTGACGATCAGGCTATTAAGAAGTATACTCTGTTTTCATGAAAGCATTGTAGTAACGTCAAATTGCTGGCATTCCAGTTATTTCCAAGTAGGCCAGTGAGTTAGTTTTACGCCGCTTTTAGCAATATTCCAGCAATATTGCGGCGGGGGACACCAGAAATGGCATTTATACATTGTACCCTAGGCTAACGCTTAGTCTCTGAATATATATCATTTTTATAGTAACAAATAAATCCGTTTAAATTGAAAAGGAGCCCCAGGGAGACTAGAGATTTAGAACCTGAACCTGGGGAAATCTAAGCTTGCTTCATTTATTGCTTCAGCATTGCAAGGAGGGCTTGGCAGTAGGGAAAATAATAAGATTCAGGGACTGTGAGACAGACTCATTGTACCCATGCGGGTCGTCCGCGTGACGTGCGAACGCTTTCAGCTCTAGGCTGCTTCCATATCGTCAGTAATTCGCTTGTCGTTCTAAAACAGACGTAACGCTAGGCCCTCATGACAAATTAATAGAGAAAATATATGTTAAATATAAAATTGTTTGAGTAATAATAAAACACCTGCGTGTCTTGATTCACTGTTATACTGATGCACTGCTACGTGTGTAGTACTACTGTTGCTGGCTGGAGTGAGTGAGTTCAGTTTTACGCCGCTATTGGCAATATTCCAGCAATATCACGGTGGGGAACACCAGAAATGGGCTACACATATTGTACCCATGTGGGGAATCGAACCCGGGTCTTCGACGTGACGAGGGAACGCTTTAACCACAAGGCTACCCACCGCCCCTGCTGGCCATGACGTCACCAGGAAGCGTCACACCAATCTCCCGTGTAGATCCTGGTCAGGATTGGTCTTCATTAACCCATGCTTGTCATTAGAGACGACTAACGGGATCGGGTGGTCAGGCTCGCTAAATTGCTTGACACATGTCATCGTATCACAATTGCGTAGATCGATGCTCATGATTTCAATCACCGGATTGTCTGGTCTAGACTCGATTTTTTACAGACCGCCGCCATATAGCTGGAATATTGATGAGTGCAGTGCTAAACAGCAAGCAACAACAAACACACAAATGTTCAATACTATTCGGACAAAACCAACCCCAAATCAACCTTACTTCAAAATTAACGGGCCGTGGTCTATTAGACTAACAACTAGTCTCAGAAATGAACATATGTTACTGAAAAAAGTTCATAGTAAAAATAAAAAAATATACAATGTAATGAAAAGGAGCTTTGAGACTTTCTTCATTTCCTGAAGCTGAGGAAATCTAGACTTGCCACATTTTCTAGACTTTCTTGGATATATTTGCTTCAGGGTCTGTACGACAGACTAGTGGTCTATCTAACTAACCATTTCTATTTTGTTAGCGATTTAAACGAAGAGAGCGCACTCCGGACACCAGAATCCATCTCAGATGCAGTGCAGATTGACGTAGATACACTCGCTGCTAAACCTGTAGAATCGGCCCAATATACCATTTATATCCGGCAGACCTTGAGAAGCAATCTGTATCCATGGATACGGTCAAACGTAGGACAACGATTAACATTGCGATATTTGGAACACTTATTGTCAACTCGTTAGATTGTACTGCATGAATATCGATATAGGTGTAGGGCTGTCATGGGGTTACTTGATGATTAATCAATGGCGGTTTGTGCATCAGTAAGAGATGTTACGGGGTACCAAAAAACTGAAACCATTCTAATCAGATTTAGCTTTTTATCTTCCTTACCTTGATTCAATGCTTCGCTCAATTGGAAGCGAGTTTAGATTACACCAACAGCGGCGATTAACTAATGCTGTCAGAACTTTTTACAGCCATGTTACAGCCGTCTATATAATTGAGTTTACGCCAGGAAAATCAGTGGTTTATATATATAGCGTATATTATCGACAAGGTCACTGATAGAGGTAAACTTATTTTTCTGCAGTTCTCAGCTAGCTTGATAATAAATGTTATATAGTTTCCATTATTTGTGGAGAGTACCATAGCAACGTGACGTCATATGAATATATTCTCGCAAATATATAAAAATTAGGACAATGTCATCCATTCTTCGTGCCATGTGACGTTGTTTTAACAACAGAGTACACTGAGTTCATTTTGGTTCATTTTCTTCAAAAACTAGTAACATTTGTAATTAAAAGAATTACCAATAATCGGTCCCTTACTTATTGTTGGAAGTTCCTTGCCAAAGCTTTGGACATACAACCTTAATTCATTCGGGACAGAAATTCCGTAATTCATGGTTGTCAATCGGGACACCACCAGCCCGGCCTCACATTGTGTCCACCAAACCTTCGAGACAGACGAACAACAAAGAACACTGGATCTATCCGGGATGAGTGCCGGAACTATTTCACTGAATGGTATTTGCCGTTAAGATTAACCATCGGTCCCAATCTTGCAAAGTATAGCTCTTAATGAATAAAATAGTGGAACGGCATTCTCGTGTAGCGTTGTCGATTAAATCTCCGACTAATCACAGACCTGTGTCTCAACCTCAAAAGTAGTCTATCTCACGGTTCCAAAACCATTTCCCCATTTCTGACCAGCCTTTTCTGCAATGCCAAAGCCTCATATAAAGCAAGTCTAGATTCTTGACAGGTTAAGAGGATCAGTATTTCCCTGTTCCACTGAGGCTCCATTTCAATTTATATTTCGTTGTGTTCGTTGTCAAAATAATATATTTTCAGGGTCTAAGCGTTATTCTAACGCAGATATCCTGTGTGGTATGTGGGGGTTTTTCAAGTTATTTATCGTCATTGACCCGTTCTGGCGAGGGTAAGTAGGCTTTTTCTAACTGTTACTACTTTGAACGACGAATAATTCATGGGCAGCTTCGAGATATTGCATAATGTTAGTGCACACCTCCCACATCCCGAAGTGAACAAAACCAATGATACAGGGACAACCACAGGCTGACACGTGTCGTGTCTGAAGGGGGATCGGGGAGTGGGATGCGGGAGACCTTCTGAAATCCTCTGGATCAACCAAGTCACATTCTGCCAGTGTCGAACTACACTGACATTTCTAAAAAATGTAATTCTTAAAAAGTACCAAACTCTTTTCATACATTTGAAAGGTCATAGCAAACAGAAAACTAGAGCTAATAACAAGGCCTAATGGATATGTCACTGGAAGCAGCATTTGGGGCAACAATTAACAAGTAACTTATCACCATGAGCTGTTGACCTTGAAACACCGACTAAATTCTTCATGGTCACTGTTTTCATTGTACTGAAATGACCCAATAAGTTGATTAAGTACTTGGAAGGAAGGGTGCGAAATAACCACTGGCCCGCTTGACCGTGGGTAGTAAAAATCTAGTCGGGCCAGTAAATCTCCACAGTCACTGGCCCGACTGGCTAGTGAATGTTCATGGGGTCATTTGTTTTTGATGATATTGTACCTTCTTGTAATCGTTTGCTTAGTTTCTACATTCAAATTTCGGGCTAGTGAATTACTTTGTGGGCTAGTAACTTTCAGGCATAGCTAGCTTGACCTGCTAGCAACATTTGTAAACTATTTCGCACACTGTATCGGGCTTATAGTATCTTTACAGCTTTACAGACTCCCAACATGTGTGGGTGATATGTTTTTATGTCCGACTTCCAACAGAGTTGTATGGAGCCGAACGAATCGTACAGATTAACAGTAAACACGATAAAACACTTAAATATCTAAACTTATCACTCACATATATGTTATATATATACCGCTCTGGGGAAACAAAACATCAGACTAGTATAATTAGATTTAAGCTCTTTATCAATCATACGTTCCTGCAATGCTTCGCTCCATTGGAATCGAATTACGATTAAAACTCTCATCGGCAATATATTTAAAGTAGGCCAGTTAGACAGATTGCTCTGTGTAAGTAAAAAGCAAAATAGCGATAATTTCTGCAAATAAATCTTGTAATTAATTCCGCTACTCAACAGACGAATTGGTCATTACCTGCAAGCCGTGTTCCAGCTGTGTTAATTGCTGCACGTGGACCTCGTGAACGTATATACTCACGTCAACGTTGTCGTACCGATTCATCATCAGCCTGGCCAGAAGATGAGGAATGCTTGGAGGGGTTAGTGGTCAGTCTGGGATAGCGATTAGGCGGCCAGGGAAGCTTAACGACGGTTCGGTGTAGCAACCGGTCAGCGTTATTGGACGGCTGAAGCTTGTTTCCGAGTTTGTTGTACACATGGGTCTAGGATTTGTGTGATTTAGGTGCGCAAGTTTATCGGGTGGGGAGGAAAACGTGGGCTGGAGAGGTGGACACATTGTACATCTTACCTTTCCATGTGCACATATTCACTGTTTTGTTTGTAGCAGTAACAGCACATTTATATGACGACGGTCTGACGTGACAATCCAGTGACTGACCTTATGAGCATCGTTCGACGCTTGTCTTGGTTTGTTTTTTGGTTCGTTTCTTGTTTAAGGCCACAATCAGCAATATTCCAGCTTTATGACGGCTTTCTGTAAATAATCAAGTCTGGACCTGACAGTCCAGTGATCAAAATCATGAACATCAATGTACACAGCTGGGATACGATGATATGTGTCAACCATATCAGCAACCCTGACCACCCGGATCCCGTTAGTCTCCTCTTACGACAAGCATAGATTGCAAGTCAAAACATTGATTACACAACAGTCTCGTTACCTGCTGAGTGGGTTTCGTCCTATTGCGCAACATAGTACAATAACCAGTCCAGACATTTGAGACCAATTCATTCAACTGGATACATAAATATTAATCAGTATTATTTGATACATCTAAGCACTTGTATATTGCAACACTACGCTCCTTATAATCCTTGCAAACACATCGTGCAGCGTGCTCTTACAGTCGGAAATCTGAAAATTGTGAAAATCTCAAAACGAGGCTCTGCCGCTACAAATGTTTGGCGGTCTGGTACGGACTTTATATTATATCAATCACATTGTGCGTTACAAAACTACACTGAATAAGCACAAAAAATACCTAACAGGTGTAACCAGTGAGCCAGATGAATTGTGAATCATTTTACGACCTCACCAAACAGGGGCAGTCTGTGTTGAGATCTTAGTTAAGATCATGCTGCCTACATCTCGCTATAAAATAAAGAAATACGTTGTTATTAAAGTTTAAAATTAAAATTAATTTGTAAATACCATTTTCTTATGAAAAAAGGAATTGGAATTCAGTGTAACCATCGTTGTTTGTGGTGTCTATTTTCACTTTCACACGAGAAAATTCGGATCGGCTGAAAAGTAGGTCATTGTCTGAATAGGTTAATGAGACTCATGTTTCGGCTTGTGGAGACCATTTCTAACCAGGGACTTCACGGGTATGGTTCTACACAATTGGGATACAATGACGTGTCCACCACGTCAGTCTGCCTGATCACACAATCCCGTTAGTTAACAAGTATGGGTTGTGCTCTGTTTTGACAACATATTGCACAACGCTTGGGCGTATCAGAGGGTCTTTTCTTTGAATCTTCAACTCAAACGAGCGTTCATCCTTGTAACTTCCATATCTAGAAATCAGTTAGACTCCCTCAAAACATAGATGTTCTCTGTGTACTGAACAAAAGAGTGTCGTCATTAAGATGTTCAGCTGTGGTGGTGAAGATAGGTCACGTCCTGGCCCAAGTTTGATTCCCCACATGTGTACAATGTGTAAAGTTCATTCTTGGCGTCCCCCGTCCTGATATTGCTGGATGTTTGCTAAATGCGGCGTAAATTCACTTGGTCCATCAACGAGGGTCGACTGGTGAAAACATTGTACGTGATCAACCGTAGTCAGTGCCACAAG
>VKKT01002637.1:97002-108639 GCA_008038995.1 Haliotis laevigata | reverse complement strand
AAGTGTAATCCCAAATTTAACATATGTTACATTTGACCACTTTCTAAATGGTATTGTGTATTTCTAGGCGTCTGACTCTGTGTGCTGGCGATTAGGTGCCTGACTCTGAGGTCGTGGGTTCGAATCCCGGATGGGACTCAACCCAACAAAAGTACTAGAATCTGTACTTCACTAAGAAAGTGTAATCCCAAATATAACATATGTTTAGAAAATATGTTTCTTATTGTTATGTTTGTTAAATCAAGACAATCACAACTGATGCAGTTTCCTGACTTTTAAAACTGCAATGTAATCAACACGCTTGTGTGCTCGTCTCCACAGAAAGTATCCTCGATCATCTGGATGGTTGTATTTGTCAGTGCCTGTTTCATTTGCAAATTGCTATGATTGTTATCTTATTTCCGACATGAGTTTGTGGTGGGTTTTATGATTACAATCGATTATTCATCAATAACACTAGACATACTTTTGAAAATACAGGTACATCAATTGTATTGGTGCAATGATAATATTAGGAAAGGCTACTGATATAAATCAGAGACTGACAATTGTTAAATGAATATCAAACGATTCTCAACAAATTTGAGAAGTAACTTTGAGCAAAGTGTTTAAAAAATCTGAAAGAAATCAAAATATTTCACATCACCAGAAATTAATGGAATGTAACAATCAGAGGAATTAAGAACTACATTTCTTAACTGTCATGATCATTTTTCCTTGAATTAGCAAACATTGACGTCTTATTGGTTCGCTGGTTTGTGATCAATCATGGTTTCAGATCACTTTATGTTCTAGGACATATTGTCATCAAGAAAGTCCCATAGTATAAATTTGTAAGGTACAGATAAATGTCTTATAAAAAAACTGATGGCATCACAAAACAGGTTATGGATAAGACTGATCATTCACATAAAGCAGGGAGATGACCAGATTTGAGAAAAGGGGAATAACTATGACATGATTCAGAGTCCCTATTTTTGTGTCTGTGTCTGCCCTTTTAGTGCTTCAGATCAATTCAGATTGCCTCTGTGGTCTAGTGAATAGAGGTCTGCTCGGAGAAGATCAATGGTTTAATTCCCATGTAATATTTGCTACTTATTGCTATCCTGGCTTAATGTTCTAAAACATGGTGTTGTCCACGAGCAGTTAGAATATTGAATATTCAAACTTGGTTATGCTACATGTCCAATCAAAAAGTTGGTTTCACACATGTGTCCTAATGCCATCTGTATCCGGCAAAATCCCTGACCCAACAGATCGTCACAAAGTTCGTCAAAATATTTGTTGGGCATGAGCATAGGCTCGGCTGGAAGGGTCCTAAGTCCATATTCATATTGGGGACAGAATTTCACCGGTTCTAGTTTTATACTTAAAAACAAACAGTGAGTAAATAACTGGTGCTCTTGCATGTATCTGTTGCTTAGTGAGGCATCTAACCACTGTGAACGTGCATGGCCGATACATAAATATTCTGAGAAAGTGTTATTCCTCAAGCATGCACAATGTCCAAAATCCAAGAATGCCAAGTATACGTTCTAAACGGCGTTCTCCAGCCTGGAACTTCAGCTAATATGAGAAAAATATCACTGCGACAGTATACCTCTAACTGTTCATATTCTTTCTCGAGGTCATTCCAATCTTCGAGGCAGCTCATCAACGCCGCGTTCGACATCTTACTTCTCTGTGAATAATAAACACTTGATCTCAAACGTCAATGTGCACTTAGGTTTATCCACCTCACATTTTGCTCACAACTGTATACAGAATCAGGGATCAAAATCTCTTTGTGGCTGAGACAATTCAAATATAACCATACCATTCACAGAATAAAAAATATTCTATAAAGAATGTAGTATACTTTATATGATACAGAAGGCTTAGAACACAATTGTAGCTAGTTTGTCACGTATTATTGGTACGAAGGATATAAGTTGTTACACAAACATTATCAGGTGACCAGAAAGGCTCCTCACAGCGATAGATTTTGCGCGGAGCTCTCTTAATGCAACATTAACGCGACACACTTGAATAATGGAATGTGACTTGTGGAATTAATACACGTACTTCGTGTGAATGTTTCTTAGCACGCATAGTTTGATAAAGGTTAAAACACTTTGCTTTGGAATATGCAGCTGTTAATGTCTGTAGAAATTTTAGGTCCTCAAATGTTTCGAAGAAAATTGATACATTTTCAAAACATGTTCATAAGATTTCATAATAGTGCTTGAAAATCGTCTAAAAGTTTTTGTAGCGTTTTAAATATGTTTCCCACTGTTGAAATGTTTTCAAATTTTATTCATGAACACACAGGTGAAACTATTTCATAACGTGTAATTTAGTTTATAAAAAGTTACAAAAAATGTTATGCAGGAACGTTTCTAGTTTAACATTGTCACCATGTTTTCCAAACATTCTGGAAACAAGTGCCAAATCATACAAATAAAGTGTAAATGTCTCACAACTACTGAAAATATTGTTGTAGTACTTTCAAAATGTAACTGAAAAACATATCATGCTGTAACATAGCGAAAAATATTTCACAACATGTCATGACGTTTGCGGAAATGTTATGACAACACATTTTTTTTGTGAACCTTATCATAATGCTTTGTAGTATATGGTGTGCCGTCCACTGATATTAGAAATGCTATTGGTGGCAGCGAAGTGTGAGTGAGTGAGTTGGGTTTTACGCCGCGTTTTGCAATATTCCAGCAGAATAATGACATTTATGATGGATATACAACTTCTTTTATTCTGTGGAGGCGACGTTTTGACATAGATTCTAATGTCATTATTATTATTATTGGATATTTATATAGGGTACATATCCACGCACTAGTGCTTTCTCAAGGCGCTGGTAGTTTCCCTCTATCATTGGATGTCAATCTCAACGGCACATCGCATTATCAATCTCAACTCCCTGGGGAATCATTAACGGCTGAGTGGACATTTATTTTGTCCAAGTTTACTGCACGTTGCTGTACCCGCAACTAGGTGTTTGCACGTGGCCACCATATGGTCATATACCAACGGATTCGTGGGTTCCTTTAAGTGCACAGGGTTGTGTACTGTACACTAGGGGTTGTGACAACACTGAAAGAGTCTGCACTCAAAGTTGACTCCAAGGTTTTTACACCCGGTCACAGCTGGGCTCGATCCCGGCACCTCATGCTCGTTGGATCACTAGCCTGGCGCTTTAGCCAGCTCGCCCACCGCGCCCCCAAATTAAATTACCATGTTTGTTCACAGGGTAAAAAATAGACTAACAACTAGTCTCTGAAATGAACATATTTTACTGAAAAAAAGTTCTGAGCTGAGGAAATCTAGACTTGCCACATTTTCTAAACTTGCGTGGGCTTTCTTGGATATATTTGCTTCAGGGTCTGTACGACAGACTTGGTTAAAAACAAACATTCCAAATTAACGTTGCGCCGTTTGCGACAACCTAGGTGAGACATCTTACAGTTTGCTTCGTGGATCTCGTGTCTATAATGAAACATTTCTTCGCGGGTGTAAGAGAGACCTTTCAAAATCTTTCTAAATAAAGGTGAGCAGCGCAAAGATAGGTATCAATTAACTACATGCAATATAAACCAACTAATATATTAATTACACCTACTTGGGCTGTCAGTCCAGTTTTGATGAGGTCAGATCAATACTTATTGACCGTAGCAGTTTCCCCCATTTTCTATCCCTTCAACAACGAAGGGTTCTTTGAACAATATCATTCCTCATTTCATTTTCGGATTTAAAAAATAATATTGTATTTGTCAGGTTTGATGAACATAGTAATATGATGTAGATTGTTATTACCTACGAGGGCGAAAAACATCGGGGTTCATAGTTTTCATACGATGCCCTAGGGCAAAATATCACTTTGTCATAGTGACGTGACGTCATACCATTGTATATGACGTCACATCACCATGACAAAGTGATATTTTGCCCTAGGGCATCGTATGAAAACTTCTTCTTGACGTTGCGTTCTACATACGGCAACGGCGGGAAGACAGGGCCCCTATTCTCGAAAGTGTCCCAGCTAAAACAGATCCTAAGTAGTTAAGACAGAAGTTAGGACATTCTACCGTTAGGATAAGACCCATTCTCGAAACGATCCTATCCCTGTCCTTACTTGTGCTGCCTATCCTAGCTAAGATAGCGAGCTCTTCAGTAGGTGAGATAGAAAAATCCGCATTAAGTTGTGGATTCCTCTAAATATTACTTATGATTCATTTTATAAAAACCACAACATAATATGACGAAATTCAGCATTTGATGGACTTAGTAGATCTAGAAGAAATTATTCGATATTTTCATCACATTATATAGTAGTTTTGAAGTTTTTGAACATTCATTTTTTGACAAGGTGATAACATTTTTAACTTCAGAGTTTCGAAAGGTTTTCTTCAGAGTTTCAGAAAGTCTGCCCAAAAACAATAAGGATATTAAAGATATGTGCAAACAATATTTTCATTGCATTTGTTTTTTTTAATGAAAATCATCGTTTGAATTTCATATTATGCATCATCTCACAATCTGAAAAATTCACCTGGGAAACAAACATGAGTTACTTCCCCTTATCAAGTTGGCCTTGACACTGACATTTCACGGCAATGTGACTGGAAAGACTGGCTGACTGAATTTGGTTTTACGCCGCTTTTGGCAATATTCCAGCAACATCACGGCGGAGGACACCAGAAATGGGCTTTGCCCATGTGGGGATTCGAACCCGGGTCTTCGGCGTGACGAGCCAACGCTTTAACCATTAGGCTACCCCACCGCCCCGATTGGAAAGAGCAATGTTGTGACTAAAAAGGCGGAAATTGGTAAGAATTAAACCAACCTCTTTTGTAGATCTAAAGAATATGTGCATCGCAACAAGTGTGTCTATTCATAATATTTTTGAATATAAACTCAAAAAAACCCTTCGTACCACATCAAAACTGTGTGCTGTTGTAAATTCAAATGTCATTTAGGCGAGTTATTTTGTTTGACAACGTCAAAATTGGTGAACACACAAGAACCACACTATATTGACTTCCACTAAGATAGACTTAGGACAAGTCAGAACCTATCCTAGTATTTGTCCTAAGTTAGGATATCCTAGCGCTAGGATACTTTTCGAGAATAAGGTAGGACACCTATCCTAGGCCCTAGTGTGATGGATAAGGCTCACGTGGGCAATGGCTATTATTTATTCAATGAGAGACGCGGCATACATTAACGGGAAATCCCTCCAACAGCCTTATCTAGGTCAACACGACCTGGCTCATGCTACTGTCATTACAACTACTTCACACCTTCACCCTTAAGTTTATATATATAATAAACAGTCTATTAATTCCAGTCCAAAACATTTCTTTCTGAATTATCATTACTTACTATCAAAATATTTCAATGAACAAAATATCAGACAGGTTAATGTGAATATTATCAGATGTTATTTCAAATAACAACAATTAATAAACTTAAAGTTCTCTTTCACACAACACTAAATTTTATAAAGTCCTGAAACTATAAAATCACACTGTCTGTTAAAGTCCCTTACACAAATGATAAAGTCACTTAAAAATACACTGGTTGAACCTATCATTCAACTCTCACTGTTCAGTACTGTAACACAATGGTTAGACACATGTTACAGTTAGTCTGAATATCTAGCAGGTTTCTTGATGACTCGAGGACTCACACCTGATGACTTGACCGGTTGAAGATGATGGTTGCCTGATGCAGTTTTGTTGGGCTGTGTCTGTTGTTCGAGCCTCTGTGGTGGTTAGAGCGTCCACCCGGAGAGAGGAAGGTCGCAGGTTCGATCCCCGACCGCGTCATACCAAAAGACCTTAAAATATGGTACTTGTTGGTCCCTGCCTAACGCTCGGCATTAATTGGTACAACAAGGACTGGTCGGCTTGGAGTCAGTATAATGTGTCTGAGTGGGGTATTCATGCTTCACTACGACATGGTATCTTAGTGGGCTAGCACTATAAAACCAGCTTCAGTCTGGGCTAGTACAAGCAGCCGCACATACACATACACACGCATACAGGTCGTCATATGAGCGAAATAGTCTCAAGCAGGACGTACAACCCAATTTCACCTCACCCTTCTCTAATTCTTACTGTCTCTCCTTCCTGTAGTTCTGACAGCAGTTTTGTACCTGTCAGAGTACTTCTTTTGTCCTGTCTGTCTCCGTCCTAGTTCTTCTCTCACTCCTTTATGGTTGAACCCTGGGTTGAGAAGTGATGGCTTAATGGGTAGTGTTGTCTTTGTGCGTCTTCCCATAAGTAGTTGTGTTGGTGTTCCAACATTATCTACTGGAGTATTCTGAAGATCTAGCAAGGCTAGATATGGATCTCTTCCATCCAGTTTTGCTTTCTTGAACAGTTTCTTCACAGTCTGCACTGTTCTTTCTGATAACCCCGTTGCTCTGTGGATACTGTGGCGACGAGGTCTTGTGTTCGAATCCGCAGTTTTTTGTGAACCTCTTGAATTCTTGGTTTGCATACTGTGGTCCATTAGCTGAGATAACTGTGTCAGGTATCCTATGTCGTGCAAACTGTTCCTTCATGACATTTATGGTGGTAGAACCTTTCATGTCTGCTTACTTTTGCAATTCAAAGAATTGTGAATAGTAGTCTACCAACACAATGTGGTGTTCCTGGTTGAGTTCAAATATGTCTGTTCCTAGTTTCTGCCAAGGTCTCGGAGGACCTTCATGTTGTAGTATCGGCTCTCTCGGTTGCTGCTTTCTGTAGCGACAACAGATACCACACTGTGAAACCATGTCCCTAATCTGTGCACTCATACTTGCCCAGTATAACACCTCCCTTGCCCTACTCAAACATTTCGCCATTCCCAAGTGACTCGGATGAATCTGTGACAGTGTCTAAGCATTTCTCTACTCATGTTCTCAGCACAATGATGCTATCACCTTTCAACAACAGTCCATCTTGAAAAGTGATCTGTTCTCTGTAATTCCAGTATGACTTCAAATCCCAATCCACTCTTATTGTCTATACTCTCACCCAACGCTTGGTTTCTGGTGTTGAATAAATGTCTTTCATATGTGACATTCGATCTTGGATTACAATAGCATTCAAACTTCTCATAAATCTTTGCTACCTTTGTCGCATCGTCTGCTCCAGTCCACGTGAAAGTATTGTGAATTTCAGTGTCAGAGGTGGGTTTAATCTTTCCAACTTTAATTTCTTCTGACACCATGTGATGGACGAGGCTCAAGTGGGCGATGACTATTTATTCAGTGAGTGACGCGGCATACATTCAAGGGAGGTCACTCCGACAGCCTTATCACTCAACAGTCGTTACAACTACTTCACACCAAGGATCAAAGTGAGGATATCCTAGGGCTGGGATCCTTTCAAGAAAAGGGGCCCAGCTTATGTCTGAAAGTAGACTCGGGTATATTTTCCTCAATTTGACAACTTCGGTATAAACAGAATATTATATTCGTGCCCATGTCATAAAAGTAAAGTTATGTTTACGACACTCGTGCCTAAATATCGGTATATCCCTCGTTCCCGCTCGGGAAATACCAACATTTAGGCACTTGTGTCGTAAACATAGTATGACACGGGCACTCATATGATATCCTCAATGTAGTGCCATAATTAATAATTATCCCCCGAAACGTGTTTTGCGCAGGCTATTAAAATGCGCTCCGTCCGTCCGTGCACATTCATCTTTTTCGGAGCAAAACCATTCACTATTTCTTTACCAAACTTGGCACATAGATAGATCTGGTGGTGTAAAGGTGCCTCTTGGTAGTGTTGGATTTCTGAATAAATTTTTTTTTGTTTGCGTTTCCATTGCAACAAGTTTGACTTTGACTGAAATTGGTGGTAGTGCTCTTTTCCGGAGCAGAACTTGAAAACCGTTCAATATTTCGATTCACCAAACTTGGCACATAGATTTGTCTGGTGGTGTACTGGTGACTTTTGGTAGTTTTGGAATTCGGAATAAAATAAATGTTTGTGTGTTTCCCTGCCAACAAGTTTGACGTTGACTGAATTTGGTGGTTGTGCTTTTTTCCGGAGCAGAACTTAAAAACCGTTCAATTCTCTCCTTCCACTTTGCCATATACACACCAAACATTTGACATGATCATAACTAATAGACATATTCATGAAGAGTATTTTGCCATTGCTGGAAATATTGATAACTTTGTCCTCCTGATTGTAAGTGGCTTTACCCTCGAGGTGATTGAAGTGGTGGTGGTGGAATTGGGTTTAACGTCGAGCTTGAGAATATCGAACCCGCGACCTTCTGCACTCCGGGTGGACGCTCTAACCACTACAGCACGGAGGTGGTCAGGTGACTGAAGTAACGTAAAATAAGTGTTCCCCTAAGAAGGTACGTAAGTTCCACATCATTCGAAGTATGTTTACGCACATCGCCCTTTTAAACGTGGTATATTCGCCTTTTTAATTTCTGGCTAAACTCACCAACTATCGCCAGTGACTGACAGGGTGATGTGGATGTAGCTTGGGTCCATGCAGGTGGGAAGCGTACAGTAAGTCCCATGCATGGTGATCTGCCTTCAGTTGCTGGCAGCCTGTAGCCCGTTTTTATATTGTATTGTTGTTTAGAGAAATATATTTTTATACTTACGTACTAGTGTTAAGACAAATTCTGTGATAGTCTAGTCATTATACTGTTTTTCACTGACATGTATTTATTGCAGTTGGCGTTTATTTATGTTCACGCTTTTCGCTTTTGTAGTCACGATATAGCTGAAATAATGCCTATGTGACGTTAAATGTTAACGACCCTCACTCACCCATATGTTACATGTGGAATCCCTGACGGTATATAGACGGAAATGTGTTCAATTCACTCAAACAAATAATTAGTTGATTTGCTTAAACTCACATACTTTGATTTCTTATAAAGTTACAACACTGATATAATGTCGACATCTATGTTAAATACCTGAATGCCTACTTATACATGTATTTGAAATACCTCATTGCCTTACTATGCGTGCAATACACGAATGTCAAATTCTATGAATAATATCTCATTGCACAACCTCAATTTCAACGCCTGAACATGTACTGCTATGTGAAATACCTGTGCCTATTTAATGTGTAATATATGATAATTATGTGGCCAATACATGCATGTCGAGTTCTAAGTTCCCTAATGTCTATGTATATATGTTTAATGCCCTAATGTCAACTTCTGAGTGCTATGCCTGAATGTCTACTTGTGTGTTTAATGCCCTAACGTTTACAATGTCTGCGCAATAGACAAATGTCGTGCGTCTCCGTGCAATACATGAATGCCTGTTTGTATGTTCAGTGCCGTAATGACTACTTTTGTGCAGCAGACGGATGTCTCTTTCTCTGTGCTATTCCTGAATGTCCAACACAGTTGCCAACGCCACGCCAACGCCAACACTAACGCCACAACGCCAGTTACGTTCTTGCACGCTTGTCCTGATCGCGATTCCTGGAATAACTTCTCATAGAATGTCTTGGTTTCTACTTCTGTCCATCCGTTTGTCCACACATTCACAGCTTGCTGCGCAGAACATGTAGCAACACGATTTTGTAATGCAATAATGTTTTACACATATATTTTATCATATTGCTTAATCTTCTAACTTCCAAGTGGAATCAATGCCATAATACAAACTGACCAAATATCATTTGTTGGTTTTGCTAATAGAACTGTAATGTGCAGCGTTCTTGTTAGAGCTTTTTCTGCTTGAGTAGTGAGTGAGTGAGGAGGCAATATTATAGCTATATGGCGGCGGTCTGTAAATAGTCGAGTCTGGACCAGACAATCCAGTGATCAACAGCATGAGCATCGATCTACGCAATTGGAATACGATGACATGTGTCAACCATGTCAGCGAGCCTGACCACCCGATGCCGTTAGTCGCCGCTTACGACAAGCATGGGTTACTGAAGATCAATTCTAACCCGGATCTTCACGGGTCGTGTTTGAGTTATAACAAAAGTGTGAATTACTGCGGAACGTTTTCGTGATTTATTTCTAGCTGAAATATATTTAAAGAGTAGAAACATAAAGTCCAGAGCTGCAAAAGTAGTCATACAGACAAAAACATAGATATCATGACAACAAAATATTGTTTAAGTTAAAAATTCATCGAAAGTAAAATGACCACTTGATTATGTAGGGGGTATCACCCGACGAAATCTCTTGGGTGATACGAACAGACACCTGCAGGTCTCCTCCTTCTTTCGGTATGCAGTACGCATTAAAAACGTCTCCGAGCAGAGATACCAGATATCAGAGTACAATATTATATTGTGAAACATGTTGTTTGTGTTCGACAGTACCATAATAGCTTTTCACATTTTGGAAATGTTTCGTCGAGTTCCTACTTTTCGACTATTAAAAAGAGAGTTAATTTTAAAGAAGTTTGATGTAGTGTAAAAACGTTTCTGAATTGGCTGCTGTTTTCATTTACCAAAACTGGACAGGTAAATAAGCAATGAAGTTCATCACCAAAATCAGTTGATTTGGAAAGTGGGCAATTTCTTTCAGTTATTGGTATTTTTTTCCACTGGCCAGATTATGGTTGGTGGTTATTAATTTTAGCAATACGCGAAACATTTGCTGGCAGATTCATTTTCAAAAGTAACTACTAACATATTTTACAAATGCTGCATATTTGTAGCCAAGAGGACTGCATAACCTGCATACAATAGCAAAAATAACGTAATGATAAGTTTATCATAAAATTCACATGTCTTTAGTTGAACGCAAATACATGATATCATACAAAAGGGTATTTTCTAAATCATTTAAGAACATGGCAAACAGCAGGGGAGACAAATGATCTCCTTGTCTAACACCAGTTTTACATGGGGAAAACTTGTGTGAATACTATACCATGAAACACCTGATTTTCTGTTTCTATTGTGTTCATGTTATATAAATGACCGTCAAACATTTTCCAGTTACATCATATTGTAATAGCTTCCGTCAAAGTTCTAAACGCCAGACCGTATCAAAAGTTTTTGGAAAATCAACAAAGTCTGTCTCTTTGCTTTTAAAAGCTCTGCTTAGCCATGTAACATGAAACTATGATCGTATGTGGAATATGCTTTTCTAAATCCTCCCTGAAATGCGTAAGCAAGAAATTTTATGCGACGAATTTTTATAAACGAATATTTAGAATAGAAGTAAACAGATAGACCAGACAGCTCAGGAGAGTGATTGGTCTGCAGTTTTCAGGCATTTGGCTGTCTGGTCCTTGTTTTATAAACAGGCATATAAACTTAATGAACACCTTTGACAGATACACGTTAACAAACCATCCACTACTGGAAAGTCTCACTTTCAAGCACAATAGATTTCAAGATCACGGTCAAAGTTTTTTATTTATTATAAAACATATAATATAAAAAGGGCAAAAGTACAAAAGGTGTGTTGCATACAAGACGTCTGTGGTGGTGAGATTTCACATATTGTCGCGCCACAAATCGCATGGTGAACTAACACCGCTGATCTAAGAATAGTTAACCTTTGAGGTTAACAGAGATGATCTCTAGATATGGGTTATGTGCTACACGCATATCAGTATAAACAAGCAGAATATAAAGTTCACCCTCCATTGAAGTTTGACAGATAAGACACGCTGTC
>VKKT01002637.1:71300-82374 GCA_008038995.1 Haliotis laevigata | reverse complement strand
TAGGCGCCGTTCCTGAGGACAAAGTCGTCCTTGCAGTTTCCAGTCAGTGTCCCACACAGACCCAGACTGTGATTCTCGTCTTGGACTGACGGGTAGATGTAAACATTGAGGTAGATTCTGTACACATTAACGTTTACTCTCCCTCCAGTCGGCAAATACACCTGTAGAAGAGAAAGATGGTGGCATCGCCTCTATTTGACAGTAATTCATTGGGCGTTTTTATGGATGAGGGGAGCGTTTTGGATGTTGTAAGTAGGGGGTAATATGAACTATATTAATAGAAACAAAACTGTACGAATTGCCCATGATGACATACTGGTCATCGACTGTGGATATGACATCAGGTGACACAAAGGACATAGCATAAGATACGAATAAACAAGCATTAATTACCTCATAATTGCTGCCCTTCTTCTTGACCTGAAGTACATCTCCGTTGTCTTCACAAAGTGTGTATTCTATTGTCCAGATAGTGGACTGTCCCGCGCACCTGTTGAACTCAAACACTGTCCTGCCAGCTCGTATAGCAACTCCACAATTACACCACGCACTACCTCCTCCGCAATCTGCTGTCTGTATTTGAACCTATTGCGACACAGTCAAAGCAGACTAATGAGTACATCATCCCTTATAAACCTAATGTTAAATACGTAGGTAGATACGTATTTCATAGGTAGATAATATCCATAAGAAGCGAGGAATCCCTGTGAACAATCATAAATCATATCTGCTGAAAGCTTTAAATGGAGAACATATAATTTAAAAAAAAAATATTTATAAAAAATGTTTTGTGTGGTTTAGATCTTCTTTTCTTATTACGACAGCAAACAATACACTATGAGGAGAACAGATGATTGTTTTTTAGCATATACCTACCAATGATGTGAGGCATTGTACATGTGCGGTAGGGCCAGACAGGTGAATGATATATTACATAATCGTATTTCACCCTCTTTCCTATGGTGGCTGATTAGGGCCATCGCTTTCTTGCCTTAAAATTCTGGGGCGAGAAAGAGATATGACGAGACGAGAAAGCGATATTACGAGATGAGAAAGCGATAACACGAGACGAGAAAGCAACAACGCGAGACGAGAGAGTGATAACTTGAGAAGAGAAAGCGATAGCACGAGACGAAAAAGATATCATTACATGAGAAAGCGATAGAGCAAGAAAGCAATTAAGCGAGAAAGAGATAGAGCGAGAATGCGATATAAGAAGGCGAGAAAGCAATGTAAGAGGACGAGAAAGCGATAGAGTGAGAAAGCCATTGAGCGAGAAAGCGATAGAGCGAGAAAGCAAGAAAGTGAGAAAGCGATAGAACAAGAGAGCGATATTTCTCATATTTCTGCCCTGTCTGAACATGACGTCTTGCCTACGTATGGCTTTCGCGCCATTTGTTATAGAAACAAAATGCACATGCTTTCAAATTTAATGAATCCTTTGAGTTGTCCAAACGATAATCCAACAATAACTGCAGAAACCGAGTTTGTTTTCGTTGAAATAAATGAGTGCTTTTAAAAACTCTGTCAAAAAGGATAATAAAGTAGTATATGCAATGGGGGTACGAGATCAAGTCTGCACATAAGCTTCTTTTTATTCAGTGAAGCCAAGCTTCTTTTTAACCAGTAAAGCCTTTGTAGGACCCTTTCTCCTATCATCCATTTCACCGACCACTTTTCATTTGCATCCTAAATTTACTGGTCATTATGGTACTTCCTCGGCCACTATGACCGCGAGCCAGTACTGGGTGGTCACGTGAGACCATCGTGTCGTGGGGTATGGCTTCCTCGGTTACTCAGTTATGTTAATCTCAGTGAAGAATATGTAATGTTGAACTTCTGAGATCCTCATCATGTGCAACCTAACCTTCATCTCACTGTGTTTCGTGTGTATCAGGTATTACATCATTAAAATTAAAAATAGTTTGCTATATTATAAGATGGAGTGCAACGAACTGCTTGAACAACTGATATCAAAGGGTGAAGATTCATCCTCCCGGGTTGATGATAAGCGTGAAAGACTGGTGACGCTGGCGGTGGGTGGTAAAGTCAAACAGTACTTTGGTTGGGACTACACCCCAGATAACATTCAGAAACTGCCCCCCGATGAGATCGATAAGCTGTACGCGAGATACGAGTCCCGGCTTGGGGCGAAGATGGCGAAAACCATAGGGTCGACCATGACTCAGATCTACACCGGCATAGCGTCGTACTTCCTTCCCATTCCACCGGAATGTCGACTTTACTTGTGGGAGGACCTCAAGAAAGATCCGTTCATAGAACATGCCTTGAGCTCTGTCAGCTGCATGTTGTATCACAAATATGGTATATTTTTAGCTCCGGTAACTGCGGCAATCATCACGGCGAGGCATTGTCGATTTAATGAGGTAAAAAATAATAGTAATGGTATACAAGATGGATGAGGAAGTGACTCCAACCCCAGAAGAGGAAACACTGACCCTAGAGGAGGAAACACCGACACAAGTGACAAAGAAGAAGAACCCTAAGAGAGTCGCCGCTGGTAGAAAAGGTGGTTTGCCTAAGCACCATAAGAGTAACTATATTCTGTGGATAGCTGTAGGTGCAACTGCTGCAACTGCTCTCTCATTATTCATGCTACGTAGTAAATCCCCAAAGCCAACCCCATCCCCCTTAAACACCAGTAGAGGTCAACCCCCATATTATGCTATAATTAAAATTATATCTGTATATTATATACATTATGTCTGAGGGGAAAACGTTCGCTAACGAAGCATACCATGCCAGCGTGGTCGCCAGCCTAGCCGTAGCATACACTCGTCTGACCAAGATGGTCCTCAAACAACTGACTATCAAGCTTGATTTCCACCTGCAGGAAATGGGCATGCTCATCATGAACCTCGGTATCGTGATGGCCACCAAGAGCATCCTTTCAAACAAGGGATCTACCAGGAAATATTTTGAAGTAAATATAGGTGTATATAGGATGGCTACGATTGCTATAATGGTCGGCGGGGCTGCAGTCAACGCCCTGGCATTTTTCTGTAGTAATTACCTCTTCTCGAAACTACGGGAGTTGAACACAGCCGAGGTAGAAGCAGATTGAAAACGACATGATATAGCTGTGGAGCAACTGCAGGCCGCGCAAACTGAGTAAGCGAAGAAACGTATGCAGAGACTCGATTTCATTAACGACCAACTCAAGCGTGAGAACCATGCCATTCGAACGTTCAGAGACGTCGATGACGCCACAAAAGAATACTACCTGCTGACCCGCAAACAGCTCGAACCCCTCGGTGAGAAACCCACACTGTCTCAGTATTCAACACCCTCCTCAGGGCAAAAGGATCGGGAACTGGTCTTCATCGTGCTGGGCCTAGCAGCGACTGTGTTAATCACAAAATAATTAAACTAGGTACCCATATCAGTATACCAAAGATGAGATCAGCCCCGTATCAGTGTCAGTACGTGCTTATTGGGAAAAGCGAGCCCTGTGGTAGGAGATGTATGACTGAGGGGTACTGCTGTTTTCATATGAGGAGCATCAGAAATGGTTTCGTGAACTAAACGTGCTCTGTATGTGGCATCGGAGTGAAATGTCACTACTATTTATGTAAAGCCCACGGGGCAAACGTAGTCCGGCACCAGCTTATCTATGAGAAGAAAAAGGACTATATAAACGAATGTAGGCGCCTCATTAGGATGGAGACCTAATTTGAAATTGTGCACACCTACTTATAATGATGTGTACCCCCGAGAGCCTGCATTTGGGCGAACAACTATAAGCCCGGAAGGTTACCTGAAAAGCTGGTGGATGAACAAAGCTGAAAGCATACCCATCACCGTTCAAACCTCCGATCACCGGTATACTTGAAGACAAACTGAATGACCTGGGCGCTTCCAATTTCTGTTCACACTGAGAATGGTATGAGCTGAGGGGGGCGTCAGATATTCTTCCCCTATCACAGGTGGGCGAAAAATCACGACTCAACCTGAGCTGGAAAAGTACCTCAACACCTCATTACGAAGCATACAAGAACACCTGGAATGCTTTCCCCAGGTTGGGTACAGAATCAAAAGGGGTCTACCTAAGTATAGCCGATTATGACCTACTGGCGCCAGCCCTCAACCTGCTCAAGACAAAATTCCACTAAGGATTTTATGAGCGCCTTATTAATTTTTTTTACCTGGTAGATAAGGCTGGAGGAGTTACCTCCCTTCCCTAAACAGTGGCCCATTTAGAGATTGTATACACCTGAGTATAGCAATGACTACTGTTCGAGAGCTTAAACAGATTGCGAGAGAACGAGGTGTAGTCGGTTACTCTCGATTGAGGAAACCCCAGCTGTTGAGATTACTCAACGTACAACCCCCTCCCACTGTGAAATATCAAGCAGCTGAGCTAGGTGAACTGCTGCATCAGTACGATCTACGGTTCGTGCGGAATGAACATGCTATAGGTAACTACCTCAGAGGCTGGCGGATGAATGTAGACCAAAACATAGACATCGACGATGTCAAACCCCAAGGATAACAGGGGCACGCTGCGATTGAGAGGCGACCCGAAGATTGATCTCGTGAACACGAGCACGAGAAAACAGCTCGCTCTGTTGACGCTGGTTCGAAAACACGGCGTGAATTTTCTTCAGGATGAATTAAACCTTTGAGATTACGGTGGCGCACATCCCAAACAGCTTCCCCTAAAGGTCGTCCAAGATCTGCAAGACGTCAGGGCCGAACTCAGCAATGCCGGAGACGTGCCCCAACGTGCCAAAGAAAAGTCAGAGAGCAAAACCTGTTTAGCACGTATGCGGACAAACCCTTGCCGGGCTTCGAATTTCCTGTTAGGGAACTTCAGGGTCTAGACAAAGCCTTAAAAAACGTGCGAGGAGAACTTGTGAACAACATGGGGAAACTGAACGAACATGACGACCACATCAGTCGCGAGAAAATTAAACTCAGGATGGTGGACGATGACGAAAAAACATCATCGCGACCTGGAAGACGAGAGACGGGCTTGATTGGAATCTGCTTCCTGGAATTGAGAACAGCTTCGATCACAGATCTGTTGAGTCCTGAACGAAGACATCACGTTGGCTGACAGGATCCGAATTTTGTTCCGAGAGCAAGGGATCACCATAGCCAGCGTTCTGGCGGCATTGGGCTTCATCATATTGTTGTATCGCTGACAGGGGGTGGAGGGGGTGGAGGTACTGGAGACTGGGTAAAAAAACATCTGAAATCACTCAGGGAAGCTAGCTAAGCTCACGGGTAAGGCCTCCGAAGCCCTGCCCGGCATCCTGGGTAGCATCATCTCGTGGTTACTTAGCACTATCTTGAAAACTGTCGCGTAGCTCGGCCAAAACCTGTGGGCGTTCATCGTCACTGTGGCCGGCTGGTGTATGTACCCGCTAAGGAATTTTTAACCAAATGAGACCCAAGCTGACCGCGATCCCCCCGACCACCAGCACTGTTTTATGATCAAGGTGTTCCTTGTTTTCAGCCACCTTGTGTGGTGGAAGGGGCTGTGGGGGTGCGGGTCGAACCCTGGGCTCCGGGGATGGTAGTACGACTATGCCCGTTTCACTGGTCATGGGAGGTGGGACGTGACTCACGTTGATACCCGGGTTGATAACCATATTCTGGTCTGCCAAGGCGATGACTATTTTGTTGTTGTAGCCCACTACTTCGTTGACTCTCAGTTGCATGTTGCTCGGAGCCATGTACAATCCCACATGTAGTCGACTTTCGACCGGGCATATTTCAACACGTCTTGGTAGCATCTGGTGGCATTCGACAGATCGACCGGTCTAGCAATAGCATCCTCGACGTTGGCCATGAACTGTTTCTGCACGTCGTAAGCAGTCCCCTTACCCAGTATGCTGGAACGCGTTTGTGTCTGTGCACCCACCAGCGCCCACACGTACGTTCGAATCGAGTGAACCCTCTCGACGTGTCCAGGATAAACTTTTTCCAGTCCTTCGCGTTCATCGTGAAGTACGACTTGTAACCCCAATCTTTTGTGAACCATGGGCATACCCAACCCATGGTTCGGTCACGGCAAACGCCAGTCCTTCTTCGGGTCTATTTTGAATTCGTTGCAAATTCGTTCGTACGCACGTCGATTGTACAGGTTGTTGACCGCATTCGGCGCTGATCTCTTTGAGGATACACCTGACCTGGTAGTACATGTGAAACGTGAACACAAACCTACTCAGCGCATCACGCCTAGTGTCGGTGAACGTCAAGCCACACCCAGTCGTCGCGCATCAGACGGCAAAGTTGAGTTGATCCTGCCAGAACTGCATAGGGTTGCAGGACCATGCGTGAACTGTCTTGACGGTCGTCACCAAAAACCTATACTTTTCAAACACATCGATGAACTGGGCTCCGAAATACAACCCAGCCATGTCGACCACGATCTTCATGTGCGTGAAATCAGAGGCACTTATGTTGCCGCTTTTAGAATAAAACACTCCCGGGGAGTACATGTTTGAAATATTATATAACAAATGATATACTTCTCGTTATGTACGTAACGCTTCCGGGAATAACGAGTGGCAAGGCCGTTCAACTGCTGCACGCAATCAATAACACTTTGGGTCAACTCGAAATCGCACTCTGCGATATCACCTACCTCCCGCGATGGACTAACATCAACAACAGCAACAACAAGCTGTTCGTCAGTGATGTCCGCAACCACATAACCAACGGCTACTACAGCATATGCTCGCTCAGCGATGAGGTCTTCAAACCCGTGGGAGCCGAACTCAAGATAAATGACTCAAACGGCACAGTGGTGTTAACCAACAACGGAATAAACACCTTGAGGCTCGGCCGACCATTGGCGACGATGCTCGGGTTGCCGCCAGATGAAATAAAACCTACAACCACCGTCATGGGTACGAAGTTACCTGACCTAGTCCCGTACCGCGAGCTGTCCATTCATCTCGATCAGCTGAGCACGACCGACAACATTCAAGCCGAAGGCCCTTCCACGCTGCTGAGAGCCGTACCAGTGAAAACGGAGAAGTACAACGATGGCAGAGTTGTTTTCATCGCGGCAATACAAGGGGTTAACACGGGGCACCATCCCGGAGTTGGCAATATCAATTTTAGATATAGAACATAATCCTGTTAATATAGGATACCTTAGCATGAGAGTGCACATACGATAATGACTAGCGCCCAAGGACCCGGAACTGCTATGAGGTTGAAAACATGCATCAATGTAGGGATCTCCGACCTTGGGGACACACGCGGATTCGACGACACCTGAGTAGAGGGTAAAGTGTACACCTTGCAGCCAAAAAAAAGCATTTACAAACGCATTTACCAAGTCCCCTCCAGCAGTAGAAACCTAAGTGATATAGTTGATACCTCAGGAGCGGCCCTCAACACTCAGTTCGACCTAGTCTGCATTGGTGATAATAGATGGTCAGTAAACCCATCGTTCGGCGGCAAACTGTTCGACCTAGAAGATGTCGAGAGCACGACCGTTGCTCGAAACAGCAGTATGCCCTCGTGGGTGTTGTTACCCTCTCAAGTCGACTGGTTTCTCAACATCACGCTCGGCTCCCCCTACGTGTTCACGGAGAACAAAGACAACTACCTTAACAAAGTCGTGAACAATGGAGCCCTGCTCATATCTTACGTCCCGACACAGAGGCGTAGTGTAGTCATCAGCCAACTCTCGAGTATGGCAGCCCACATGCTATCGAGTAAACCCGGGGTGCAAAACGACGGTGAGGGCAACATCCTGGAAAGTCTACCGGCAAATTCCATGCTGGTCATCCAAACCTACCTTGGTGATCCATCACAGAGCGAAGTCGAAGTCGTGAAAGGAATCAAACTCTGGTGGACCAAACAACACCAGTATCACATATCACATTTGCACTGTTTACATGAGGGTGGGTGTCGACTCCCACACCAGTCTACATAGGGTCACCGTAACCGTGGAAGACACGATATCACTCATCAAGGTCTTCCTACCCGACAACATACACCTCATGGGGTTGAAGTGCACCCCTGAGAAGTTATCAGAAAAACAGTTGGAAACTATCCTGTGATAGTAATATAGCAATGACCAGTCATCGTCCAAACGTCACGCTTAACGATCTAGGAGACACGGAGGGGTTCTATCAACCGGGCGATGAAAACACCTTGTACGTCCTACACTTGAAAGACAATGTGTACGAGCGGGTGTCACTGGCAGACTTTAAGGAGCCCGAATGGTTGATCAACATAACCCTCACTGCACCTTACATCTCTTTGACTAAGGATGGCAATATCACCGAAATTAAGAACAACAGTCTCTTCCTTGCATCTTACCTTCCGGATTCTGATGATATATCTATTTCACAGGGTGTTCTTTTCAACTCACTAACTCCACACAAGGATACAAGTTTAAGGCTCGACTTACCCGATGATCTATTGACTTGTAGATGTGCATCCAGAGCAAGAATCCACTATCATCATCAAAGTCTTTCTCCAGTCCGCTCATAACGTTAGTAAAGGAATGCAAATCTTACCAGGGTTGACAGTGCACTGGCAAAACAAAGACGTGTTCGCAATACACCGTATCGTCGTACAGCTGGGATCGGAACCCTTAGTAAGTAACTATGATGTAAGAATTAACCCCAGGTCTCACCTATCTTCATACACGACAATCTGCACTTTATGGGCCTCAAGTATATCAAATGAGAGTTGACGAAGACCCAATTAAAATATATCTCGTAATATATATTATATGCACAGGATGGGGCTGTACCCAGTCGTGGAAGAAGTAGCAAAGACACTGGAAACCGTAAACGGATTTTGGTTGAAACAGTTATATGACATCAAACGACAACTAGAACAAGAACGCGATACACATTAAGCATTGTATAAAAAATATCACAGGGTCGTCAATTATGTGGACGGCGTCGACACTGCCCTGGTAGCAACAGGCATGGGGTTAGGCGCGGCAGGTGCCGGGTTGTTGACCACTATCGTGGCCGCCCCTGCTGTTCTGTGTATCGAAATAGTGGCCGGATGGATAGGGTTGGTGGGTTTGACCCTCAAGTACATGTCACGCAAACTGCAACGTAAAGCGTTGAAACATGACGAGATCAGAGTTCTAGCCGATGCAAAGTTGAACACATATTTCCACAGCACTCACCGATAACAAAATCTCCGAGGAAGAGTTTCGTTTGGTGATATTAGAAATTGCCAAATATCACAGAATGAAACAAGAGATTCAAATCAAGTCTCGGAAGACCGCTGGCATCAGTGAAGACGAGAAAAAAAGTATATAGAACAAGGCCGACAACAAATCATCACGAAGACCAGAGAACTCATAGGAACCATGATAAACTGCATCGCTGATATCAACATAACCAAATGACAGTGACCAAGGAAGCCAGAGGTATTGATCGTGCCCCACGACACGATGGTGTCACGTGACCACCCAGTATTGGCTCGCGGTCATAGTGACCGAGGAAGTCATACACGACACGATAGGGCCACGTAGCCAGGTAGTACCATAATGACCAGTAAATTTAGGACGCAAATGAAAAGTGGTCGGTGAAATGGATGGTAGGAGAAAGGGTCCTACAAAGGCTTTACTGGTTAAAAAGAAGCTTGGCTTCACTGAATAAAAAGAAGCTTATGTGCAGACTTGATCTCGTACCCCCATTGCATATACTACTTAATAATCATTATTGTTGCATCATTAATTAGGCCTGGATAAATTTCTGGCTTACATTTCTTTATTGTCATTTCCCTTGGTAAATGCCACCACTGTTATCTCATCATTCATGTCTGGATTATCAATCCCTGGCTTCCATTTGTCCACCCACCCTACCAATTTAGCATTAATTAACTACTGGCTTCCCTTGTTATCTAATCACAGTTGTTTCATGGCTTGTCTACATACTTATATGTCTCTGTCTGTCCCCATATCCCAACTATCGACTTGAGACAGTGCCACAAATCATCCACCGACGTGGTAGGTGTGTTTAACAAAAACGTAATAAAAGTATTACTTGGGGAATAAAGCACTGTATCATAAAACACCTGTATATTGAAAATAATTTAGTTGAGATGGGGAGTTGAGAAGTTGGACGTAAGATGGTTGGGAAGTAGTGTAAAGTATATTGTGACTTATTGTGCAGAACAGTTAAACTGTTGCTGATAAGCTAATAAGGAGTCTACTAAATAGATGAAAAGGGGCTAAATGTTAAAAAGTAGGGCTGGGAGACAGGGTACGATGGGGGCTTTATCTTGTGAGGAGTTTAGGAGATTAGTTAATCATAATTGGTAGGGAACAGAGAAGGACGGGAGCAATTCACTCCAGTGTCAACATGATAAATGTTTTGTAGATGTGTAGGAGGCTTTATTTGTCTGCATGCCAGTGAATGTCACCTATTGCTCTCATTAGATTTGAATCGTTTTAACATGAGTTGACCAAATTATAAACATGATAATGCAGGTAGATAATTCCATATATTGAACGAGTTTCAAGTCCTCCTCTGAAAACGAAAATGTTAGGAAAAGTTAATTGGATACACGTGTCACCAATCAGCTTATCAAAACCTATGCGACCCCGCCCTGCTGTAGCCTTTACTTTACTTTTATTCTCAATAGACCACCAATGGTGGTATACGAGTACATATATACAAATCAATTATTACATACAGTCAAAACGGCGGCGGAGTATAAGAATATATTGTAGAAAATCAGTTTTTGGTATAACACTTCTATTATCTAACTTTTGTTAGAAGAAAACTTGGCAGAAAAGATGGGTTTTGATAGATATTTTGATGGCAGAACGGGTTTGAGATTGGCGGACCAAAACGTCGCTTACATTATAATAAAGAAGTTGCATATCCATATAACTTTCCCCGTTGTTGAGCACAGCAACTTCTAAATGCCACTCAAAGACGTTCACTACATATGGCTAGGCCAGCCTTTAACTGCGTACTATTTTCAGCTTTCATTAGACGAACGTTTGACTGCATCCTTTTATTTGCTGAGATTACACCATTGACTGTGTGAGTCAGTTTAGTTTTACGCCGCACTCAGCAATATTCCAGCTATATGGCGGCGGTCTGTA
>VKKT01002635.1:43081-59478 GCA_008038995.1 Haliotis laevigata | reverse complement strand
TGCGGCGTAAACCTCAACTCACTCACTCACTCATTAAAGAAATATATATACACACAGAAGTACTTCATTAGCCATTTGATAAAATCATATCCTTTGTATGTATTTGTTTCTGTGACATACCATCACTGAAATGTGGAAGCCAAGGTCGATTACAAAATTATATTATTTGTAACTGCTCCACAGTCATAGCTTCTGCTCCATTTGCTTCTTTGCTTCCGACCATCTGATACATACAGTGTTCTTGTACCTCCTGTATAAGGTATGCTTTCACCCGATCAACTTTATACTATGATATAACATTTTGGAATATATACACATTTGCAGGCGTTTGATTTATATACTCACTGCCTCCAGCTTGTCTCTTGAACCTGGCTTTCTCATTCTGTTGGAGAAGAATAGGATACAGTTAATGCCGATAGTTTTCATGTGACCTGATAACATTTCCCTATGAGAAAGTAAATAAATGCCTGAAATTCAACAGTCGCAAAATATTTAACCTTTCCCCCCAAAAACGTGTTTTCAAACTTATTATGAAATAAATGAGAATTATGTCATTCTGCGTCTCATTCTTTAATGAAGGTTAGACTACCAATATCTGTATACTCAACAGAAGTGAAATAACACCCGAATTTTTATATTTCTATGAGTTTTTAATATGTCATTGTATGATACGTTGAAGAAACCTACAGAAGTACTGAAGCCAGAAGTAATACGGATAAAGACCAAAGCATGGTAATCAGTATAACGTTGGATAATATGGCTTGGAGTACACTTACTTTGAATGCTCGTCCTTCTGTGGAGGCCAGACAGAAACAAACCACAAGTACGCCGATCACTGTACGTGGAGACATGGTGATGTACTCTGAATCTCCAGACAATTGGCCAAACTTATATAGTCTTTGAGTTTCGAGTATTGAAATTTCATATTGATTATCTGGAAGCTGGGTAATGTGGGAAGGTGTCGAAAGTGTGATCACCTGAAGGCCATCTGTCCACCCACCTTGTTAGACAAGTATTTAAATTCGTTATAGATTATCTGTAGTTGAACAAATGTGGGAAGGATTAGTGAGGCTGAGTGTTATAACATACACACACGTCCATGTTGACCGTAGGTGCTTTGCGTGTGATCACATGCAGACCTTGTGTCCACCCACCTACCAGAAGGTCAATCTGCAGTAAATGCCGAACGCCACGTGTTTCACAGTCAGCAGGAATATCACGTATTATACCATATATCAAACATGTGCCACTCCTATTTATTTTAAAAGACGGATAATTGAAGGTTGGTAGTTTGTCTCCGTTCCTAAATGTGTGAGAACACAATTTGACAAGATGCAGTTGGAGTGTATATGCACGTAACTAGAGAGTTCCCCGGTATGCCTTATTGCACA
Organism: Haliotis laevigata; assembly: GCA_008038995.1. Lineage (NCBI taxonomy): Eukaryota > Metazoa > Mollusca > Gastropoda > Lepetellida > Haliotidae > Haliotis > Haliotis laevigata. The sequence continues at coordinate 58,087 of VKKT01002635.1, read as the reverse complement.
TTATCTTACCTCACACATAAACGTCGCTTTCTGATTGTCTGAGCGCTCTTCTATTATTTTCAATGTACCCCGTTTACAAGCGAGTAACATTTCAATGTACCCCGCTGTCAATGGCCACTCTTTTGGTACTTCGTGGTAGTAATTCTTTATCTCGAATTTCATTGAATCACGTATGATGTACGGATATTACCGATGTTTTGCGAATGCAAATCAATGGAAGGGAGATAACTCTAAATGTGTTTTTCTTGTCAGCAATATCTAGCGATGACTACAAAAAGATTTGTACCCGTGCTTCAAACAATTCAAAATTAAAATTAAGGTGTTCGGTAAGATAAATACGTTGTTCACTGGTCCCTCGGGGCCCATGGGTTGATGTTCCCTCGATGTTTGTTTGAACATAAACAAACATCGAGGGTACATCAACCTATGTCCCCCTCGAGACCAGTGAACAACTTATAATGTACCATCTGTAAGGTGGAATGTGTGGTTTAGAACAACATGAAGCAAACAAGAAATAGTTATTCGATTGTGATGTATCTGATATGGGAATTACAGTCCTTCGTCGACTGGTTTTAGGCTAATTACATTTAGGTAACGTTTGTAATGTTTGGTTCAAATCCAATTTTCAAGCGTATACTCTCGTTTGAAGTACTTAAAATGAAGTATACTTCCATCAAAAGTTTAGACTCACTAGTGTAAATATAACCACATACTTCAGGCAACTGTTCTGAACTACATTTTCAAAATATTCCACACTGTTAAAAGGTACTGTTTACACATGAACTGATGTATTGTAAAACAAATTCGATTATTGTGAGTGAGTGAGTTAATATTTAACGTCACATCGGCAAGATCTCAGCCATATCGTGACGAAAACAATTTATACAATAAAAAGTGAAAACATTTGGAAGATTAAAACCTGTCGACGATTGACAGTAAATATACTAGAGTATTACAAATGATATGAATATAAAACTAGCGAGGAAAGCTAAAACATTCAAGACAATACAGTATAAAACACGGGCTATAGATCGCCAACAAATGAAGGTAGACCACCATACTAGTAACCATGGGGACTTTTCTTTTGCTACGTGCATTGACCCTAGCTAGAGAAAAGATTATTGTCATGAGTTCAGTAAATGATAAAAATCAGTGAAAATCGGCGAATTCTTAACAAGAATTAACACTAAAACGCAGCTGTTCACATGCACGATATTTGCACATATTTTTCAGCAATTTGATGCATGATCCTCGTGCAATTCATCTGCATAAACTTTGCAGTTGGTTCCCCTAACTTAATGGAGAAATCAATCTTCGATGTAACCATATATACATATCATATAGTGAGTGTTTTAAGTGAGTCTAATCTTTTGATGGGAAGTATATATTGATATACCATAAACTGCAACTGTGCGTTTTACAGAGTTATTATACTACACTACATCAGTGAAAATGTAAACAATGTATTGGTTTATTGCTACACTATTGATCAGTTACGAAAGGATTAAAATAATTGTACAAGTTTTTACATATCATAATTAATCAGGCCATACAATGATGCTGCCATAATAAACTGCTACTGACCACGACTATTTCTTCAATGTGTAAAAAATATTTAATATTTACAAAGGTTATATGATTCTACGAATTGCAAATGTCAATGTCATTTTATTCCGCCGATGTATTATAAAATACATCGGCGGGAAAACACTAAAGAAAAACAATGGCTTGTAGTCTAATAAGCACAAACGGATCGAGAAAATGAATTCCGTGTGTCCCTTCCACTACGTTGATGAACAATAAGATGGCCATTTGTACAAACACAACTTCGTGACAAGAACAACCTGTACACATATAAGTATTTATTGATATACAGTATTCTTAGCATCAACATGATATGTAGAAATCCAAATATCGTGTGGTTGCAAGAATATACCACGCTTTCATTCAGTGTAAACATTTGACTAACAAGCTTATCATTAGTCAATATGGACTTACAAATATTAAAAGATGTGTGATTCTTCCAAGTATTCATTAACTACTATAAAAAAACTAATATTATTACTTTGTCTGATGCAAAGGCAGCACTCGACAAATCTGTGACATCACTTATTCCATATTCTGATTACAAATCCGTCATTAGATCTTATATCCGTGATCTTATGCAAAAGAAGTGGGACACCCAAGTAGGTATCAATAAATTGCATCAAATAAAGCCAACTATTGGTTACACCTACTTGGGCTGTCAGTGCAGATTTGCAGAGGCCATTATGCGACGACGTCACATTGGCCATGCAATATATACTCATGAATACCTGTTACAAGGTGAGGAACAATTTATAATTCCTTGTGATGAAAGAATCACGGTCAAACATGTCCTCCTTGACTCTATTGAATTTTCCATCCCAAGGGATAAATATTTCAATGTCAAAACAATTAAGCACTTAACTAACTTAATTAATATTTTACTAATATTAATAAATTACCATGTAATCATTGATTTTTTAAATGAAAAAGAATTGATCGATATATTTTGATTAATATGTTTTGTGAATAGATACATGATATTTCATAATCGATAGAATAAATTAGGAAACGAGAGAGTTAGTGGCTGTATTGTCGAAGGGGTTAACATATTGTAAAAGCATTGTCCTCCTGAGAGGGCACATAAGTCCCAAAACTTTCAAAGTCAGTTGAACTCTACCAATTTTTAATCGTTAAATATTTGTTGTTTTTAAAAAATGGCTAAATATCAGTACAATCGCCAGTGGCTGAAGGGTTAGTGTAAATCCAGCTGGGGTCCATGCAGGTAGCAAAAGTACTGTATTTCCCCATGGTCCCCTAAGTATGGTGATCAACCTTGAGTTGCTGGCGATACTCAGCCCATTTTTATATCGTATTGTCCTAATTTGAAATCCAATTTTAGAAACAGATGTTAGCTTTAATTGATACTCCGACATTCTAGTTGGTTTTACAGTCTTTCGTCGACAGGTTTTTAAGATTTATGTATTTGTCATGAATTTGTAACTATTCTTGGTCAGGATATGGCAGAAATACTGCCGTTACCGACTAAAAACTTTAACCCATTCACTCACTTTGACTGAGGCCGCAAAAACATGATGTTCCGTCTTATACAACTATATTATCTCGGGGTGTCGAACTACACATCTTAGCAGTTGTTCATTGTTCACTTTGAAGGGTGAACACAAAGTTGACAATAAATATCTCATCCATATAGTTTGTCCTTTCTGTCACAGGTAAACCTCTCTCATGAGGAATCAAACTAGAAAACACCAACGATAGTATCGAAGTATACTCTTCAAATGTGAACATGGTTTCCTGTAACGATTCTTGGTCTTGTTTGCGATTTACAAAACATGCGACCAATGACGACAAATGATGCACAAGCACATCCATTACTTTCACAATGTGGACTGATCAATGAATGATGGCACCATTTCAAACAAACAACAAAAATTGTATGTCGACAAAAATCCTCCTCCTTTCAGACTAGTATTCTTCGTATATATTTTCCAAATGCCAGGCATGAAAACACCAGTGTAACAATCAACCCTGTTACAAACTTAACATGTACGTGAACAGGAAGATGTGACATTGATAAGTTTTGATTTTGATCATTAAGCAATGATTTAAACCCAAATATATCTAGACTTGCTTAGATTATAGACATCATACATATGTTACAGGACGCCGAGCCTCACAAGCGTATTGCCTCATCACTTGCCAATTGTTGGCAGATACAAATGTTACTGAAGCTGTTGTCCACAAGACTCTTGCAGTTAACCCCGATCCCCTATGTTGATTTTAACCAGCATTGAACAGCAATATGACCATATAGTACGGCAAGGTTGTCTGAATTCTGTTTGGTATTATATAAGTTTATTTTTTCCGAATTAAGGGCCGTTTCAGAAGATATAAAATAATCTTTACGCGTTGAAAGTATTCTTGTTTCGCGACTCGGGGTTTATTGGTTCGAGACCGAGGTTGTTGTGTGACGATGTCCGCCGTATGTCCGTTAAGATATTTTGCACTGTGATAAGCACCTTCTGATTTCTAAGATAAGAGATAAGATAAGATAATACTTTATTATCCCGAAGGAAATTTTGGTTACATCGTAAAACACATAAGACAGAACAAAACAAGGAATCGCAACATATCACATTTCAGTAAGCATTGAGATAGTAAACAAATAAATAGATGAGAGCACTAAAACGGGTGAGGAGTAGGATATGATGAAGTGAAATGTTGAGGTAAATAAACAGTGGTGTGAAATGGTATACATGATGTTTAGGTAAATATAGATATTTAAGATTAACTGTTGTTAAAATAATGAATACCGGCTGGTACAAGAGAAACCTGTTCGTTCTAGCTATCGGCATGCGTAGACGACGACCTGATGGAAGAAATTCCAAATCGTAAAGAATAATGTGAGAGGTGTCGTTTACAATTTTCCGCACGTTTTTATGATTTGCTGCTCGTAAAGTAGGCCGATAGCTGTTATTGACTCAGTGCCAATGATTTTAGTTTAGCTTTATTTTGAACAGACAGGTTACCAAACCAACAAAGAAGGTTAAAAAGTTAAAATCCTTTGTATAAATGTTTTGTAAAACAGTACCATGAGAGAACAATCAAAGCTAAAGTCGTTTAAACGGTGTAGGAAATACAGATAATCAACATTGTCATTCCAATTAAGCTTACAATCAATGACAGTGCCTAAATATTTGTATTTTCCCACAATTTAATTTCCTCGTTTTTGATTACAATACGTCCCAAAGAGTTAGGTGATTTCCTGAAATCGATAATTTCTTTTGTTTTCTTAGCAATTAATACCAGAAAGTTATCTTTACACCAACTAGTAAAATTCAAGACTGCCCTTTTGGAATCAAGGATCAGCAGATTTTAAAAGCGAAACAATTGCTGCGTCATCGGCAAACTTGATGATGAAACAGTTAGCTGCTTTACAGATACAATCGTTGTATATATGCTGAACAATATGGGTGACAAAACATATCCTTGTGGAGATCCAGGGGACAGGTTGGTAACCGAGGAACTGATTCCATTAACAGTAACATATTGAGGTCTGTCAGTCATGAAAGAGTATCCATCTGATCAGATTGCTGTTCACACTTAAGTTTGTGAGTTTTGACAGAAGTAAGTGTGGCTGAATGGTATTGAATGCGGAGGAAAAGTCAGCGAACAGAATTCTCACATATGATCCATGATCGCAGAGAAAACCTCATATGATCGCAGAGACAGCCTCATCTTCCATGGCCTGAAAGGCGAGAAGGGAGAAAAATGGAGCAAGTCTCGCGAATTCTTGGAGCAAACACTACATATTGATAATGCGGATATTTTGGTGATCGTATGGGCACACAGACTGAATCCGGGTCTGACTCTCCAATCATTAAGATTCTTATTGTCAAAAGATAAAAGCAATGTGTACAGTATTGCGAGAAAAACCCTCTACAGGGACTCATGAGGTTGGGTAACAGAGGATTTCCCACGAAACGTACGCGAAGACCGAAAAGCTTTATCACCCTTTTCAATCAAGCATTAAAAGCAGGGAAAAGACCTAAAATGCGATTGAACAAGATGAACTTGGATGGTGAAACCTTCATGTACGATAGAGCTCCCCACCGGTGTCGGCGGCACATTGAGCAACTTGTTTGGACCCGGAAGTAAGTCACACCCCGCAGCGGAGGTTACTTCAACCCTGATCCACAGTGTAAACAACGACATTTGATGTGATGGCCTCTCTGAATTTAGAATTCTTTCATGGAATATTGTGGGATTTCACAGGTAAAATTATGCTGCAGTGAATTTGATGCGATTGCCTTCTGTGAATCATTTGCAAAGAAGCCATACCGATTATAAAGATTTTATGTCCGGTTTTCGATCATTCACCAGTTTTAGAGAGAAAACCAAACGCTTTGGTCGGTATGGTGGTGGAGTAACTGTATTTGTGAAGGACAAATGTATTAATGAAGGCTATGTGATCATACTATATGATCAATTCAAGGACACTTTTGTTTTGCTCCTGAAAACCTCATTTTGACAGTGGGCTAAAGATGTAATTCTAATATTTACTTATATATCTCCTGAAACTCTCAAATTTACGAAAATAGTGAAATTGAAGGAATTTCTACTCTGGAAGATTATTTGTCCATAATTTCTGATGACTACCCAGAGCAAATATTGTTCCTTGCTGGTGACCTAAATGCACGGACAAAAACTCTCCTAGACTAAATACCGGATGACAATATCGATTTTGTGGACAAAGATATTCATGATTACCCTACAGACAACTTTGCCATGCCTAGAAACAACAAAGATAACACACCATTGAACAACTTTGGAAAACAGTTATTGGAAATGTGCAAAACATGGGTTGGACATTAATGTGTTCAGGGAACTGCGCAGACAATTCAAGTGGATGTACGAATTGAAAAGAAAGAAATACCATGAGCAACAAAGGCAGTGTTTAATCGATAATAAAAATGATCCTAAACTGTTCTGGAAAACTGTGAGAATGACTAAACAGTTTCACAGTCAATCACAACCAGTCAATGGACTGAACACTTCTCATCTCTGTTGAATGTATCCAATGTGCTCCCTGTACCTGTTGGTGATTATCACTGCTGATCAGGAGTGTGATACTGACGACATTCTTAATGTACCTATAACTACAGATGAAGTTGACACTCATATTAAGAAACTGGGCAATAACAAATCACTCGGACCTGACGGTATAGCTGCAGAGTTTTTAAAACATACAAGAAGTAGTGTATCAACAGTTCTTACTCATGTTTTAATAAGACAATGACCACTGGGTCTTTTCCACTCTCATGGGGTTAAAGCATTATATGTCCTATGTTTAAATCTGGGGATAAGCATGATGTTAACAATTACAGAGGTATTTTTTTAATCGACTGTATATGTAAAGTGTTAACATCCATTCTCAATGCAAGATTGAAAGATTATTGTGAAATGAATTGTATTATTGATGAATCACAGGCTGGCTTTAGACCACAGTATTCTACTATTGATAATATGTTTAGTACAGAAATATGCTTGCAGAAAAAGCGGGAGGGGGGATTTTATTGTCTATTTATAGGCTTTTCCAGTGAGTTTGATACTGTTCGACATGATACATTATTAAGTAGTCTTAAAGATGTTGGAATAACGGGTAAATTTCTTAATATAATTAGTTCTATGTATACACGTCTGTTTTCATGTGTCAGAGGTCAACATGGTCTGACTCAGTACTTTTCTTTTAATACGGGTACTCGCCAGGGATGTATATCCAGTCCACAGTTGTTCATTGTTTTTATTAACAAGCTTGTACATCTCACGGAAGAAACTGGTGGTAAAGGTGTCTTTGTATCAAATTATTTTAAGGATATCCTTGCCATTATGTTTGCTGATGATGTCTCATCTGTTGCTGACACTCCATTACAACTACAGAAGAAAATTAATGCATTAGATATATTTTGTGAATTAACTGGTATGAAAGTAAACTTTAGTAAAACTAAAGTAATGGTGTTCAGAAATGGTGGTCCATTGAGAAGCTATGAAAGGTGGAATTTTAATGGTAATAATATTGAAGTTGTGTCTATTTATAGATATCGGGGTATTGTGTTTTCACCTAGGTTAAATACACAGAGAACATACACCACTGAAGTGGTAAAACATCAACAGAAGTATTGAAACCACACAGACAGTTCTCAGCAATACCTTGTCAGACATACTTCGTTAGCTTTTATGCTCAAAATGAGCACTTATGCGGCATCAAAACAAGCAAAATGACGAGAGCACAATTTACGATGTGCGTCGCCGACGAGCAGCGCCACCAAACGCCACTTCTAGGCCTCAGAGACCAGTTTTTTTGTAAGTGAGCACGTGTGCACGTGTGCCGACGTGCAGTACAGAAGGAACATACGAGAGCAGGAACCATTCTTGATCATTTTAAACTCCAGTTCCATTTTGGCAAGCACAAGCCTATTATTATGTTGTGTGACATATAACTAACTGAATTGTGTTATGTTGTCAGAATGGGTTGTTTTACTCACTATTGCCTATACGTGCATCAACGTGTTCTGATTTGCGCTAAACTGTCGGACAATAAATATATGTATCAAGAGTGGGCACCCGAAATGATATAAATGAACTGTGTAACGGTTTCCAACACTATTTGTTTTGGTAAGCACATGTTATTCTAGTTTGTGATGTAACCAGAAACCTTTCAAAGGTATTTTAGGTGCGCTGCCATCGAAAGCATTGTGTGCATCGATAAGGGCACGTAACTCTAATAAACACCAAGTGGTTCAAACACGTGGGCCGAAGAAAACTGTTGTCGTGTTGTTGTGTTGTTGTGTTCTGTGGGACTGTCTCTGAACCAGTGAAGCATTTAACACTGGCGACGAGGACACACAACAGGGTTTTGTTTCTTTTTATATGGAACTCCAAGAGACAGGTGATATGTTGTTGTTTGAGACTACAATCGCTATTCATTTGTGTAACTCGGACCGCATGGGTTTCCAACATGGCGGAAGGACAGGCACAGCAACCTATCGAAGTTTCAGTGCACACTTACTACAGAAATTTAAAGGCACAACCATTTATCCCTTCGTCGGACCAAATTTCAACAGGAAACTCATGGGTAGAGTGGGTGGAGTCCATTGAGTGGGAATTCAGGTTTTTCAAAATTACAAATCCCATAGACATGAAAGATGCCCTGATAATATTCGGAGGGAGAGACATTTTTAGACTTTCCAGGAGTTTACCAGATCCACCAGGCGAGGCAACGAGTTTGAAAAACTTAAAACAAAGTTGAATAATTACTTCACACCTAAACGTAACAAATACCATGCCAGGTATTTGTTTCTTAGAATGAAGCCACTGACAAATGAATCCACATGCATGCATGCTTTTCGACCTCGTGAAAAGGCACAGGTATGTGAATTTGGCGACAATTGTGATGAAAGAATCCTGGAGCACATTATTCAAGCCATTGATAACAGGGCCGTGATCTAGAAGACCATGAACAAATCATTGACATTGTCACAATTCCTAACTGAAGCATCACAACTGGAAGATGTTGCTCTCCAAATCAACCAAATGCGGAATGAACAAGACACTCAATCATCGGTTCATCAGGTTTCCAACCGATCAAGAGGTAGATTCAGGCAATATTCCCAGATACACAGCAATAAACTATACCCTCGATGCACATACTGTTGTCAGACCAGCCATATGCCAGGTAAAAACTGTCCTGCTTATGGGAAGGCATGCAGAACATGTGGAAAGCTCAATCACTTCTCTACTATGTGTAAGAAAGGTAGAAGTAACAGAGATGAAAGTCAGAATATTCCTGATAGAAAGTTTACAAAAGGCTGAAACATTAAGAAGAGAGACAAAGTGAAGAAAGTGTCAGAACAAGAGAGGAATGGTGTGAGTTCAGATGATCTATTTTTCGATCAAGTCTCGGAGCACTTAACAGTAAAGGTGGTGAAGAACATTAGATATGACACTCAGAACAGTAAACTGATAACAGTTAACTGATACCAGTAAAACTGGATGATCTGAACGTACTTGTAGAACCTGACACAGGTGCTGATGTAAACTTGATGGACTGACTGACTGACTGAGTTTGGTTTTACGCCGCTTTTAGCAATATTCCTGCAATATGATGGCGGGGGACACCAGAAATGGGCATCACTCATTGTACCCATGTGGGGATTCGAACTCAGGTCTTCGGCGTGACGAGCCAACGCTTTAACCACTAGACTACCCCACCGCTCCAACTTTCATTTACGAAACGTACACAGCACCAATCATTTTCCCAGAGCCAGCAACTGCCAGCTAACTGCACTTCAGAAGAAGATCCCAGTGAAAGGTGAATTCAAGACAGTCATCAGAAACAGGACATGTGGTACAGAGGCAACTGTCGTCGTCGTAAAGGGTCACCTGAACTCTCCTCCACTCATAGGCCATTAATCCCTAACAAACCTTGGAATGATGAAAATATCACCAGAAGGTACATTTCAAGAGAAGAATGACTTGAGAATTAAGAATATCATCTCAGCGGCAGAGAAATCTACCCAGGTTCAGAGGATGTTGAGTAAATTCAAGCATGTGTTCGAAGGTATTGGAAGGTTTCGAGATCCTGTAACCAAGAAAGAGATAACAGTAACACTCCCTATGAGATCTGAAGCTGTTCCCATTGCACAAAAAACACGCCATGTACCGTACTATTTACAGAGAACACTGAAAGCATTGTTGGACAATGGAGTGAAAGATGACTTGTTTGAGAAGTGCGATGCAGATCACCCCATCACATGGTGCTCTCCTCTTGTGGTTCAGCCTGAACCTCGTTTTACATCGAAAGAGCCTGAAGAACTCACTCCAGACATGATTAGAGCAAGCACTGATCTTAGAGTCCCAAACAAGTATATGGAGCGAAGTCGCATTATCCAGGGGCCCATTGGTGAAGATTTTACTCACAAGTTCCGCGAATATACAGTGTTCTCGAAACTGGATCTTCGCCAGGGTTATCAACAGCTAGCATTAGATAATGCATCAAGAGACGTTGTAACTTTCTCGACTCCTTGGGGGAACTATCGACCTAAAACACTCCCTTTTGGCGCAAAGTGAAATCAAGATGTTTTTGATGAAACGATGTACAGGACATTTGGATATATTCCACTGTGCTTAAACAACAGAGATGACATACTCATTGGTGGCAGAGACATTCTGGAGCATGATGAAACACTCAGAACAGTACTCAAATGAGCATCTGACTATTGAATAACCACGAACAAACAGAAATGCCAATTCCAGGTCAGACAGATTGAATTCTATGGATATGTTTTCACTGATGGAAAACTGAAACAAGCTCCAAACAAAGTAGAAGCAATCAGAAAATGCGAGAGACCTACTTCAAAAGAAGAAGTTCGCATTTTGCTATGCATGACAGGATTGCTTTCCAAATTCATACCAAGATACTCAAGCCTAACAGCACCCCTGAGATAACTGACCTAGAAAGATGTCAAGTTTAAGTGGGGACAAGAGCAAAGAGATGCATTTGAGAGCTTAAAGCAACATATAACAGAAGAGAGTACTGTAGCTTACTTCAATCCACAGAGACCTATTACAGTCAGAGTCGAGGCAAGCCATCATGAAGCCCGTACACTTCATCAGTAGAACTATGACACCTACAGATAAAAGATATAGCCAAACTGAGAAGAAGGCACTTGCAGTGAAATGGGCCAAACAGAGGTTAAGAATGTATTTACTTGGAGCTCCTAGATTTAGAATATTGACAGCACAAGAACCAATAGTGCCTATGTTCAACAGAGCAAATATCAAACTGAAAGATTGGTGATGGAAATGCAAGACGCAGATTATGAGATGGTTTATGAACCAGGCCGAGATGAGAAAGACCCACTCGATTTTCTGTCAAGACATCCACTGCCAGATATCGGGAATGATAGCGCAGAGAAAGTCGTGAAACACATAGCAGAAATAGAACATGCAGTTGTCATGAAAAGAATAGTAGAAAAACCCAGCAAAGATCCTAAGTTACAGAAGATAAAACAAAGAGTTTTGCACGAAAATTGGGAGAAATAGAAACCAGATCCTAAAGTTGCTCCATTCTATTCAGTGAAAGAAGGGATAAGTGAAATAGGAGGGCTATTGTTCAGGATTGAATAGAATAATAGCACCGAAAAGTCTACAGAGAACATTGTTAAAAGCTGCACACAGTCTAGGACATCTAGGTACAACGAAGACAAAGAGAATGTTGAGAGAAAAGTATTGGTTCCCCAGCATGGATTCCATGGTGGAATGAGTGTCAAGTCACATACAAAGATCACCACAAAGAAACTGTGAAAGTGATAAACATTCCAAGTAAGAAGTGGCACACAGTTTCAATTGACTTTGGAGGACCATACCCTGATGGTCATTACAACCTTGTCGTCATAGACGAAAGAACAAGATATCCAGAAGTAGCAACATTTATGTCAACATCAGTGTCATCAACGAAGAAACACATGAAACGGATGTTCACGACACATGGAGTACCAAACCGAGTTGATACAGACAATGGACCACCGTTCAATTCTAAAGAGTTTGCAAGATTACGCCAAAGAGGAAGGATTTACACACCACAGAATAACTCCATTCCACCCAAGAGCAAATGGCGAAGCAGAAAGTTTTATGAAACTCCTCAACAAAACCGAACAGATCAGCCGCTTGAACAAATCCAGTGGAGATCGTGAGTCAATGCTTAACAACATGCTTATCGGATATCGTTCGACGCCACACCCAGCTACTGGAATATTACCATTCAGAGCACTCATGAACCGAGAAGTGAGAATTAAACTAGATTATGAAGATCTCACATTGCCAACAGAGAAGAGTGATGATAAAGCAGACAGAGATATGGACTATAAACTGAAAGCAAAGAGAAATGCAGAGAACAAGTTCACAAAGGAGCACAGCATGATAGTTGGTGATTATGTACTTCTTAAGCAGCAGAGGAGAAATGAATGGAGTACATCTTATGAACCCATGTTCTACATTATCTTCAAGATAAACGGATCTTCGATATCCGCTTGAAGATTAATGGCAGAGAAGTCACGAGAGATTCAAGCCATTTCAAACAAGTGAATGCTGTGTTGAGAATTTAAACAACCCAGAACTTAACACAAATGACTGTGAGGGAGACTGATACAATCCAACTGAAGTCTACAATAATGAAGGGGAGACTAGTGAATCAGTTGAGATTAGTTTCCATGACAACCCCACAGTGACGACAACTCCATCAGTGACACCAGCAACTCAGGCAGCGACAACGGCAACACCAACTCTAACAACGATGACCTCACCAGCAACAGCAACAGCGACGGCCGCATCAAGACTAATAAGAGTGACAAAGATGCATGATGTGCAATGTGTTAGAGAAGTGTGAACCTGAGATGACTCATTCTGTGTATTTATTTTTAAAAAAAACACAAAAACAAACGAAGACACTAAAATTTAAATGGAATATTCTGAGAACAATATTCCAAGTAGAAGATCTCAAAGACCTTAATTCAGATTTATTGCAGTATTTCAAGTTATTTTAGGTTAAATATGGTTTACGTATGCATCTGTAAAGAAAGGGAGAAATGGTGTAACCAGAAACCTTTCAAAGGTATTTTAGGTGCGCGTCCATCGAAAGCATTGTGTGCATCGACAAGGGCACGTAACTCTAATAAGAACCAGTGGTTTAAACACGTGGGCCAAAGAAGACTGTTGTGTTGTTGTGTTCTGTGGGACTGTCTATGAACCAGTGAAGCATTTAACAGTTTGATATACCAAAATGTACAAGTGTACTAATATATCAGAGCCTTTGATCTGATGAGCTCGGTGACAACTTTTGTAGGCGGCAGGTGGGTGATCCTGATTCAGTCGCATTAGAAACCATCCTGAAAGAGTTTCAGTAATGCTGACTATAGTGTTCGCTTGTTCCAATTTGTACAAAGACACAACAGGGTATGATTATCATTTAAGTGGTTTATTTAGAATGTCTTCCGTCTCATGGTGAAACATCCATGTCTCTGTAACCAGAATAAACATGGATTAATTGCAATGAAGACCGGTTTCACTTCAATAAGTAAATGCCTTGTGTTTCAGTAGTTTATAGCAGCGTTTATTGCATGGTAAATATTGTATTAATTTGGTATAACATTTGCCCAGCCCGTCCATGGACATACGCGTGATCCAATGTATTGTACTCTTGGCCATGTAGCCTCTGATACCCAATAAACGTCTTGATTAATCTGGCTGGCTATAACAGCATTCAATCAATCAAAATTTGTCTTGCAATGCTATTGTACAATAGTCATGTTGCTTACTACTCGCACGACATTTTGCAAGATATAAATCCATTCTTCTTACTCAGCCAGCGACTGGGAAGGTGGGGATACATTCTGAGTGAAGAGTAACGTGGCCAACAGTGCATTCCATGACATGCCAATTTCCTCTTGATATTCATCTATTCCTGATCTCGATATTTGATTGGTTGACAAAATCCTAATGAAACTCGACGGGCATATATTCAGTGTACTTTTACATAAATATGACCCGTGTAGAGACTGTGATTAATAAGAAATATATAACATGAGCTTATAAATGTCGTCAGAATCTTACTTAATTTACTGAATTTCGCGAGGGACGAAACTGAAGTCAATCTTGAAACCTTCCCCATTTACTGATCCATCGCTTGTGAAGACGAACTGGAAATGACCATCAGTACCTAGAAAAATGTAAATGCCTGTCAGAAACAACCAATTGAGCAATCTGTATAATACAAAGAATTGCCAAAAATATACACTGTCTGGTAATCAAAAAGTGAAACCTCTTCAGATTTTCATATTTAAACATCTGTAATTCACAAGGAGAAGGTTTGAGCACAAGTTTTCACAAGTTAGGTTGCCTTTTCTCCAAAAAGAAACACATTAACATGATTGTCCTTACATCATAATTGAACAATGTACAAGGGGAGGAGTTTTATACAGAGAGAAAAAGTATATACTAATGTAACTGAAATATGCTTTATTAGATTAAATCAGTTAAATCTTTTAGTCTGATTAATATATTTGTGGAAAGTCTCAAACTATCGAGGACTAGCTTTATTTTACAAATTTTAGCTTTTCTGTTAACCGTTGTAAAAATTCCATCAAGAAGGGGTTTAAACGTTTTCACATGGATAACTACACAGACATTTGGGGTCGATTTTTAAACCAATTCTAAGTAAGACATAATTTAACTGGGAGCATGAGTATCGTAATTTTGTAAGTAATATGTTCTACTTTCTTAAACCACAGGTAATATGAAGGCACACATCCAGTTTGTATTTTGGTTTTGCTTTTAAAACAGTTTAGAGGGACACTTTAATCGATGAGGATACATCGTTCCATGATGTTACAGGAAGGGGGAAGG
>VKKT01002634.1:68901-81751 GCA_008038995.1 Haliotis laevigata | reverse complement strand
CAATCTTTTTTTAACCAATTAAAAAATCATGACTTGAGTGCAATTCAACTCATCATTTTTGTCCAAATCAAGTATGATATTTTCATGTTTTTCAGTATATGTAGGGCTAAAATGGATTGCATTAGATTGGCATTATGGGCTCTCACTGACAAAACCTGCATATAAATAACATAAATAATGATTTGACGTAAAAATCTTTCAAAGTTTCATCACAAGGCATTGTCACAACATGATATGGTATCCTTTAAGACATTCTCAGGTGCCCACCTGGTTCTACTAAAAGTAAAATGTAAAAAAAAAGAAGATAAAGTCGACTCGCCTCCTCTATGTTTAAAAAGCATCTAACAGGACCTATTTTTTTGGCCTCGGAGAGAAAGTTTCATCATGTTATCACAGGAATTCCATGATGTAAAGTTCCATTCATTTGAACAAATCAGGAGATGGTGGGTGAGCTGGCTAAGGCGTCAGGCTAGTGATCCAGTGAGCATGAGGTGCCGGGATCGAGCCCACCCGTGACTGGGTGTAAAAAAACATTCAAGTCAACTTTGTGTGCAGACTCTTTCAGTGCTGTCACAACCCTAAGTGTACAGTACACAACTCTGTGCACTTAAAAGAACCCACAAATCCATTGGTAAATCACCAGATGGTGGCCACATGAATGCGTGCAAACACCTAGTTGCGGGTACAGCAAGGTGCAGTAAACTTGGACAAAGTATTGTGACTATGTGTCCCAGTCAACCCAGCTGTGAATGGGTACCCTGTAAGTTTGGGAAAGCCGCCATAACTCGGTGCACCTTCTGGCAGCAGGAGTTGTATAGTCCCAAGGGAGTTGAGATTTATAAAAAGATGTGCTGTTGAGCTTGACATCCAATGATCGAGGGGAAAATACCAGCGCCATGAGCATGCACTTGTGCGTGTATATGTGTGCTATATAAATATCCACTAAAAAATAAAGACAGGACTGGCTTGATGTGAAAACCTGGAAGAATGTTCAGGTGAATGGAATTTTGCACATACATCATCTAATTTATAGTGTGAATGTTTGAATGACTGGTAACTAAGATATAATCACTGATTTCCAAAGAAGCATCAGCTTGCTACTCTGTAGGCTGTTCCAGTCATTTTAAATAGAGTACTTTCTGATGTTTTTCTGGACGTTACGTAAAAAAGCAAAGCCTTTGGTTCCTTTGCAATTATTACATTTATAACCTTTATTGGTAATCCCCCTTGGCCGTATCTGCCATCACATCAACTGGTCAAGGAAGTGCTATTGTTTTTCTGTCTGTCCATTAATGAGTCGTCGCCTGACCATTGTTGTCAAAAACTGTATATATATTCTTAGTATGCTCACATCTAGACGGGGGAAGGAGTATGAGTTCGGTAGTTGGACTATCCGTTGGGACGACCACGAGCAGGATAATGCCGCTTGTAGGAAACTCCCTGGTGTTGAGCCGGTACACCGCTCGCCTCGCTCATGTCTTGTGTATTTGTTTATCATGTACTAAAGACATTTGAACTCAACTATGCCTTCGTCATCATCAACTCACACTTCATCTTAATTATGAGCTAATTCCCCAGTTGACCCGTACACCAAGCGTTGACAACCGGCTTAAAAGTCGTTTGATCAGGGTTACAACTTTCAAGACCTGAGTAAACATTTATGGTAGGTTTGGTGTGAACATTTCCATTTTGACTTACCATATATTTCCCCCTTTTCTTAGATAGAGTTGTCATACTATTTGTTTGTGATTAGTGGTACTTGTTGAACAGGATGCACTCATCTTTTCACAATCCTCAGGTATCAACGCTGTCTGACAGTAATAGCAATTTATATATACATGCTTATAATGTAGAAAGTTAGATGATAATGCAGTGGATACAATTGAGATTTCATTTAATTCACCCAGTGAAAACATTTCTCATGGCCTGACAACTGGTTGCTTGATGGCAAGCAGAGATTTTCTTATGATCAAGGAAGTGGTGTTACTGTTACGTATTTTTGTTATTATGCTGCATGCTTTATGCCTCATTACTGGTTCAAGGACAAGTCTGGCACCACATTTTCAGCATTGTGTATATACTGTAATGGAATTGTGTAAATATATTACACTGCTATGTAATATACATTTGGTATATTTTGATGAACTAACATGGAACTGATGTTTTCTTCTGCAAGAGGCCAGGGATCTGTTTCACAAAACATTCGTCATAGGCTGATGTTCTTAGCAAGACTACCGTGTTGTGAAATAGGGCCTAGAATACAAAGATGGTTAGGGCACAGCTTAACTTTTTTCACAACGTACAAATGCAGAACATCTCATTTCTCAAAAGAGCTTAAAGAAATATTGATATATTGACCAAATGTTATTGTGGTGAGATTCTATACAAAACATATTAATTCCAACCAACTTGCAAATCAATCACTTTTACCTTGATGTAGGGGTGATGGTGTAGCCTTGTGGTTTAAGTGTCCGCTCGCTACGCTAAAGGCTGGGGTTCGATTCCCCACATGGGTACACTGTGTGAAACCCATTTCTGGTGTCCTCGGCCATGATATTGCCGGACTCTTGCTAAAAGCAGCATAAAACTATACTCACTCACTCACTACCTTGAAGTAGGTCAAGTGTCACATAATAAAAACACATCCAGAACCATTAGAGAAGGTTTCAGGCTGCTTTTATGAACTGACTACAGAGGATATTGATTATAGCACTATCTAAATGCCCAAATGCTTCACTACTGGTTATTGATTCATGCTAATTTTTCTTTCTTCATGTCTTTGTATTATATTTTGATAATATCTTTTGTGAGATATGTTTGATATTTTCTTCATTTATCCTTAGGATTTCAAGTTTAGTAACCTTGTCTTTATGTATGTCTTAAATCAACATTGTTAGTTTCTATAACTTTCTAACAGAATTGTGTTGCCTAATGTGATGTTTTTAATAAGAATAAGGACATGAATATTGAGAGATTCAAATACACACACATGTCTTTGTTTACATAACAGCTTTTATGCTTCTAATTTAGACTTGGACCATTGAAGATCCATCGCCACTAACGGGATCGGGTAGTCTGACTTCTCTGAGTTGGCTGACATGTCATTGTATCCCAATTGCATAGATCGATGCTATTGATCACTGGATTGTCTGGTCCAGAGTCAATTAGTTACACACCGCCACCATATACATGTTGTTGGAATATTGCAGTGTAAAACTAAACTCACTCAAAACATTATATTTATATATAACTAATCATCTTTAAACTTTGTTAAACACTGTGCTTATATTTCACCCTACTAGGTTCACAAATGAACAGTATAATACATGTATTATAGTGTTGTAGCCTGACATGTTTAAATATTCAGGAGGTTTTGTAACATACATTTATTATTATATATGAAGCGTTTAATTATGTATTATGTACTGTGATTATTGTTTCAAAATGTTGCTAATATGATAATATTGTGCTTTAAACTAGATCTTTATTGCAGTGCTTAAATACTGTTTGCCATGAGGTTGAAGGATACTAATGATGGAACTTGTGTGTTGATAATATTTGTGAACATTGTCCACTTTTCTGCATTTTGCTTCACTAGTACATATTTATGTATTAAATGTTGTATATATGTAGCTATACAACACAAAAACATAAAAGTAAGGACATTTGTTTTTATGAGTATTTTTAAAAATGAATAAAAAAAAAGAAACAAAAAAAACCTTAGTTTGAAAATATTATCTGAGAATATCCCTTTAAGTGATATTTGTTATGATTTTATGGAAACAGATAGTGTTGAAAGAAATTTGCTTGTTTTGCAATTTTGTTTGATTTATATGTTATTTCACATGGTAAGCACTTCATGCAGTGTGATTACCCTCCACCCACCCCCCCAGCTTTTGAGTGAACGTATTTTATGTCCATATTGCTACTGTGTTATGATGTTTATGTTACTGTTCATTGGAAATTTGTGTGTTGCTGAAGGTTAACCATGATTATCACTTGACCATTGTTACAGTGTATTTGACTTGTATTTTGTCTTAACTAAATACATCAGTATGACTGTGACTCAAACATCCTCTTGAAAAAAGCACATTTGCAGATAGCATTCAATTTAACAAGATTTATTCTATGTTTCCATTTTAGTGAGGTCAAAGATCAGTTCTTTAATGTATATGGTCAAAACTAAGAAAGGATTCCAGAATGCATTTTGTGTGTTTGGTTGTAAAATCAAGGTTCTAATCCGACCACTCAACGGTTTTCTGACTAAATCATATTAAATGCAGATATAATTGAGAATAGTCGGTAAAAGAGCTACACATAATTCTTATGAATACATCCCTCAACACTTGATTGCCTTTTTCCTGAAACTTTTTCTCTGAATGCACAGCCTGAGAAGAATTTTTTAGAGTCCATTGGTTTGTGTTGTCTTTCTTCCTAGAGGTCCTCCATGTGCTATCCAGAGTTATCTCCCAAAACAGAAAGCATGGAAAACTTGTTTGAAAAATTATTTCTACGATTTGGCTCCTTATGGTTGTCATGGGTAAATCTAAGGGCCTTAAATACATTTTGTAATCCCCCTCGAGTACTCCATCAGCTTTTGAGAAGTATGCTCTTGTCATTAAAAAAGGTCAAGAAAGTTGCCTCAGTCTTCCATTCGGAGATCATCACCAATTTGAATGAAGAATTGTCAAATCACCTTCACTTGATAAAGGATTTCAAGGATTTGCAGTTACAATGCCAGAACATTTATTCATCAATGGAGGGAGAGTCAGGGATTTTGATGAAAGAGTTCAGCTTATAAACAATATTCAGGGAGTAAACTATTGGTGTCTCGGTAATTCAGAAGATGATGCCTTCAACTCAAGAAGATGATGCAGCAGAAGATCCATCAAGTATTGAGATGGGGATTGCAGGAGATACTATTCAGATCAGCTCTTCAATAG
The DNA here is from genome assembly GCA_008038995.1 of Haliotis laevigata. Taxonomy (NCBI): domain Eukaryota; kingdom Metazoa; phylum Mollusca; class Gastropoda; order Lepetellida; family Haliotidae; genus Haliotis; species Haliotis laevigata. The sequence goes on along the minus strand of VKKT01002634.1, from coordinate 76,808 downwards.
GAAATGGGAAGAGACCTTGTAAGTTCTACAGTCGGAGGAAGATAGAAAGTTGCACAGGACCCTAATGGCTTCCTCATTGCTTCCACAGAGTAATCCCTATTGTCCCACAACCCCACAGGAACCAGCTTGGGCAGGGCCAACAGAAGAGTGGCAGTGGATCTCCACCAAGCCCAAGTCTTATTCCATGGGATACAGGAAAGGGTTTCGGGCCTAGAATATAGAAAGCCCATGGCTAAACTGACTTTATTCACCTCAGACTTTAGTAGCACAGACCTCGACCTTGGCTGTAGACAATGATCATGCACAGAAAATGACCATATTTCCTATGAAGGTGTTTCATGGTCCAGTGGCAGTTTATCAGCTTTTAAAGAAAACTGGAAGATCATAACGCCTGATCACAGGGTATCCTCCAAGTTATCAGCTTGCAATTGGCCAAGAGGCACCCCTTGATGACACACCCAGTATGACATCAGTATAAGCTCTGGAAAACAGAGTTTTCAGCAGCAATAACAGCCATAGACAAGTGTTGACAAGTTTTTTGTGCTCAGACCACTCTCTGGTATTCCTGGTGTTGAATGATTATCAATCTGAAGATCCTCAATTGGGAATACCTGAGACAACCTCACAAGTTTTGGATGGAGTCAATATGGAACCTCTGATGAATGATCCCTATAAGGGACTCTAATATCTCCATAGACTTGCAGGATGCATATCTACTTCTTCAGATTCATCCAGACTCTCAGAGATACATATGCTTTGCTGTCAATGAAAGACTCTTCCAGTTCAGGGTTCTAAAGATTGAAATATCAGTCCTTGGCTTTTAACGATCATCACAGCTCCTTGGCTTTTCACGATCATCACAGCTCCAATCCTAGCATATTTACATCTTCAGCGTATAAGAATTTCATGGGTACTTGGACAATTTCCAGTCATCAAATGTTGTGTGGATGCCTGTTTAGAAGACTCAATACCTGTGACCTCTCTCTGAGAATATGGAGTTCTTGGTTCATCTAGGAAAAGTGTGAGAACTCCAGAAACTATATTGGAGCAATATTTAACACCGGTCGAGGGTTAGTTTCTAAGCAGTTCTACTTCATTATCATTTACTTTTCAAGGTAGTTATGTAGACAGAATGTAAACAGGTTTGACAGTAAGTTTCTTTAATATACAAGTCAAGTTTGTTTATCATATTGTATACACTAAGAACTGTATTAATCATGTTAAATGTATGGTATTATATGTACTAGGTAGGAATATTTGTTCTTTGAAATCAATGGATATTAAGTAAGACAGCTGCTATATGTCACATAGAGAACACATCATTACAGTGTACTTGCTTTTTTGGTCCTATTAGTCAATTTGTGACAGGATTGCTTGAGTTTTCAACTGATGTAATTTCTTCATTGCTTTTTTTCTGGCATGAAAGCTTTGTACAAATGTATGCTTAATCAATTGTTTGTAGATGTAGATCATATTTAATAAGTGGTAAATAACATCTTTGAGTGGCATTTAAGAACTTGGGAAATAAAATATTGACAAATGTTTGTCAACAGAGTATTGAATACACATGTCATTTAGTTGACTCACATCATAGCAGCACCTTCTAGTGTGGAGAGACTGCCTCAAGTGGATAGTTTTTGTCCAGAGAGCAAATGGGTTGGTGGTTTGATTCCTCCATCATGCTGTAATACTAAAAGATGCTGAACAAAGATGTCGTAACTTTATGTTAACATGCCTAGCAGTAATAAGACAAAACAGGCAGGTAAGCTGTTGGTATACTGTGTTTCAATGGGGTATTTTCATAAATTATGTCATGGTACCTCAGGACAAGCAGAATAAAACATTTCTAATTTGTCATGCCGTCCAATATTATACTGTAAACAAAATGAAGCTCCAATATATTTTTCTTTTGAGCAGAAATATATGTTTACTTAGTGAAAATGACAATCCAGCAAAAAGAACATTACTACTACAGTCCTCATGAATGTACAGAGGATGAGTGTCAGTTGATAAACATATTTCTCTTTTGATAGCTAGAACTTTTCCACATATTTAGTTGTTTTGATTTCACTATTCATTGACTGCAGTAAACAGCTGATACCCAAATATGAAGTGTGTGATGACTGCTAAGCTCGGAATGCAAAATATTAGTATGACACTATGAACAATAAGATGAAATATATCCTGTGTGCCCAGTTCTATCCTTCTGGATCTACAATAATATTAATAATATTTTGACCTATTTTGAAAATTTTACACAATTACAGGGTGGGTCTATTTGAATATTTAAACATTCCCAACTTCACAAAAACAAAAATCAAAACCAAGAAGATTTCATGGTCTAAATTCTTATTCTCAGACTGAATGTTTTGCACTCCCTTCTGTATTTCATTGGAATTGATCCACATTTGGACTATAGACTTATGTTTGCTGTAATTAATGGCACATGGAAATTGAATTAGAGGACTGCTTATTAAAACCATTTACAACAAATTTTATTTGTTTTCAGAAGTGGAAGTGGAGAACCTTGTTTCAAACCTGCATGGAAAATTCTGGATAATGTACTACAGTACTTAGATACCAACACTGCTGTATTCTTTAAAAACTTGTAAAGTTTGGACTATCATGTAAATTTTGTCTCATTTGTAATGATTTCTTAAAAATTGTTCTGGAATCTGGTGCTTGATACCATTGTTAGAAATTTGTAGCGCGACACCCTTATCAGTTAATTTGTATTTATTTATCAATACTTGCAGGCAGGTCAATGTATATTTCTAAACATTGCTTGCAATCAGGTGTAGTCAGTCTAGTTACAAAATGAGATTTTCAAGGACTTTCATGATTTAGACTAGGCAAAACAGGCCATAAGTTGAACTTTTACTTCATTTTTATATTCCAGCTGTTCTGTCACATGTTGTAATGTTATTGTATTCCTGCATTTAGAAATAAAATTTTGCTTTGAATATATGTTTCTCATTATTAATTGTTTGCATGTTCCACATGTTAGTATTCTGCTCGTCATTGGTATTATCAATAGCACCAGTTGTCTTAATGAAATGTGCAAAATCATTTCTCCAAACTGCACTTGGAGGCCAAATACCAGTAGTTGTTTTCTTATTCATAATGTTTTTAGAAGAACATAGCTCAAATGTCTTTCTTTGAAACTTAATGCACTGGTGAATTAGTTTTTAATGGAGAGAGGTTTCATAGGTTTTCTTGACTGTATTCATTATAAGAAAGATACGTTAAACAAAATGAAAACATTAATAAACAGTGAAAAGTCTGGATGTCACACTTTAAGGGTTTTTTGTCACTCTTCTTTTTCAAAATGAAATACTGGTAAAAAAGTATAAATTAATTTTGAAAAGTCACTGGGTAGGAGGGCTAGTTAGGTAAAAATCATACTTCACTGGCCCAGCAAAATATCAATATCAAAATGCACATCTGTCAGAATTGGTGTGATGTTTGGTAATTGAAGATGATAAACACTACATTTGTATTATAATGGTTCCTAACCTCTTTTGCGCTATGTATTAACACTTTTATATAGCAATCCTTATGTGACCAGAGACAATAAATATCATGAAACATTTGCGGAGGGACTGATAACATCTTAATAATTGACTTCATCATGTTCATGTGCATTAAATAAAGAACAAATTATCTGACATTTTTAGCTAACCTGTCGGATAGCTTTAACACTTTATTACTGGCCCATTCACAATCAGCTTGCATTTGGCTAGCAGGTCAGTAGCTATTTCGAACGCTGCTGGAAGATAATCAGAAATATGAAGAATGGCTCAAAAGAGCAAATGCTTCAATGTGGACTATAGCTAAATTGTAACATTGTTACTTACCAATTCAGGAGTGCCTAAAAAATGATGACAATTACGATAGTATAGACTGCATTGCTAAAAATGCCTATTTGAGAACAACATATGCCACTAGACCAAATTGTGTTTCCCTTTCAAACTATTTTTTTGCTGTGACAACAACCATTTATCTCTTTGGTTTGTGAACAAAGCTTAAAAAAGCCCCCCAGTACTTTCAAAGTAAAGAACTAGGTTGAAAGGTATATGCAAAATGGCATGAATTCTATCTAGCTAGTTTGTTAACTCAACGACTCTTTCTGGTTATGAATAGATGGGCCCAATCTAAACTGTGAGGGGGACTGCGTTTTCTACACAATTCAAAAAGCTTGATCTGGTTTTTTTCAAACCACCAGGAATCCATGTGATCTGATAATTGCTGCCTGCACATTAGTATATGTACCAATATACCAATACCAATAAAGGCTAGGTTTGTTTTCTGGTAGATTGTGAACACTGAGTACCCCAGGTTTTATGTATTGGGTGACATTAAACTCAGTGTCTGAATTAAACTGTCTTACTGACTATATTATAAATCCTCATTCACATGGTCAAAATATACTTATGTAAGTAAATTTACTCATGGATATATATTCACGTGAGCAAAAGAATATTTACATTGTGTTCACAATCAGTGTTAATAATATTTTCAGGTATGATCTCGTGCACTTAGAATTTCTTCAATGATTTCTAGCATCACGTATATAATATGCATAAATCTGCAAATCTCAAAACCTGTTCCCATGACCAAAATATTCCTGGAGCATTTATACTTTTAAGTAAATATAATATTACTGGACCTACCTAGGTGTAGCAAATATGTTTTTACTTATGTCCATATATTTACTCAAGCAAGCAAATGTGTTCACATGCTACCAGAAGTAGATTAATTTATTTATGTAAGTATAAATGTATCCATGTGAATGAGGCCTAAAAGTAAGTAGGTATATTCTGATAGAGATGCAGTGTTAGGGAAAGGCATCACATGATTTCGTGATAATCGATTACCGGTAGAATGTCTCTTCGCTCATGAAAGCTTGTGGTGACAGCTTGTCCTCTATATCTGAACTAAAGTACTTTAGTCTTAAATGACAATTTGTCCTCTGAAGTTTAACCCATGAGTGGCCTTATTCCACGGACTATACATGTAATAGTTCTGTTAAAAGTCTGTGGGTACATGGGCGTGTATATGTAACTGCATAGAAGATTCATACATTTGTTATTTTGCCTACAATTGCCTTAGACAGTGCAATTTTGGTATATATGTTGTACACATCACTATTACGTTGTTAGATGTTCGGTGTCTGTCCGAAACGGCAAAGTTCCTCGAATTTGTTTTCGAATTTGTCACAGTTATGAAAGAAAACCCCTGAATATACATATGAGTCAAAAACAATAGTGAAACATATAAAGTGGAATCAAAGAAGCCATTATGCGTTTTTAGAAGTATTTTCATTTCGTCGAAATGTCTCTATGTTGATATAAAGTTCTGTAAAGTCGATGGGGCATAGAGGCTAGTATAGTTAAAAAAAAAATTTGTATGTAATTTACACATCCCCAGTATCAATAAGAGAGGTACACACACCGGAACAGGGTGTAGTGCGAAATGCTGCCAAGCCTGTACCTTGCTTGCGATAGCTGTACTCAGCCAGCAATACTTTTGCTGAATGCGTCTGTATTGATACAGAGTTCCAAATAACCTTGTTATCACTAGGGGTTTTATTCGATTCAACTTACAATCAATGTAATTTTCTGGGTTTTTTTGTAATAGTGTTCGGAAGAGTCTATGGGACACCAGGGAGACTATATAATGTTGTAGAGTATCCCTGGGGACACACAAAGCACACAGGGGGCGGTGGGGGTAGCCTAGCGGGTAATGCCATCGCTCGTCACGCTGAAGATCTGGGTTCGATTCCCCGCATGGGTACAATGTGTGAAGCCCATTTCTGAGAAAAGGTCATACACATAGTTCCTGCGGAGTCTGACCACGGTTATCCAAACACGTAAATCAAACAATCTCCACACCCAGACCAAATTAACAAATTTACTAAGAAGCACCAGTTAAAAACACACAAGACCCACCCCAAACAAACATCTCCCACTATCATCCTGACCTTCAAAGGTACCAAACTTCATTGCAAAATTGTTTTCGGACCAATCACTTGCAAAATGCACAATATGGACAAACACAATTAAACTGTACAAACCTAGACAGACGCTCACAATTCAGCTCCGAGTCCTCAACAAATCTACATACAACCAACAACTTGTGTATATTGCCACCACTATGATCATATCACCTTTTAAAACTCATGCCCATTCCCCTAAAACCAAAACGCGCGGCTTGTCTAGCATTCTCATGTGGTTGTGGGACAATCCAGCACAAGCTCCAGCTGCTACCAATGCAGCCCAATAATCCCATAGACACTGTAGTAATAATGCACAAGTATCGACACACTCCCCGCATCATACCAAAAATCTAGACTAACAACTGGTCTCTGAAATGAACATATTTTACAGAAAAAAAAGCTCATAGAAAAAACATAAAATATGATGAAAAGGAGCCCTGAGACTTTCTTCATTTTCAGAAGCTGTGAAAATCTGGACTTGCCACATTTTCTAGACTTGCGTGGGCTTTCTTGGATATATTTGCTTCAGGGTCTGTATGGCAGACTAACCAAAAATCCCATGCAACTATATCACTAAAAAAATCATAAAAGCTCAATCCACACTCCAATAAAAATATTTAAAGAACAAACAATTCGCCATACCTAACAACACCGCACTAAAGAAACACTGCACATTACATAACCGAAATTTTCCAAATTACTGTTACATCGCTCCGTTAAACCATGAACAAATAAGCACAGCCCGCTTGGAAACACAGACACATAAATCGATAGAAAACACAAATATAACATTAGTAAACATATACAACCAAAACACAAAATATAACGTTGATGCTGAAATCCTAGCAAAACATATGACAGATATTCTATCTTTCTAGAAGACTTGAAGGCGCATCACCAGAAAACATGCAGACACACATGTTAATTACTATATTAAACTTTCTCCCCGCAATAGACTTGACCCTTACTACTCCTAATCAGGCATGTAAACCTAATCGGGAAGTATAAGGAAATGACCACTTGTCTTCCCGATCTCAATCAAAAACTGGTACAAATCATACTCCAGAAAAACTTCACAAGACCCAAAGTTCAACCGAAAAAAGTAAAGAGAGAAAGGAAAATAAATAAATATAAACATAAAAAACTAGAAAATACTGGGACATGTTCTGCAGTATTTTAAACAACCAAAGACACACCAATATAAAACAGTTTGACCACAAGTAGTTTGAGTTCAGAGTTTGAGACCGAGTTGAATCTGTCTTTCTTCTCTTGGTATATTCTGTAAGTCTCAACGGGCAAGTGATAATCTAAAGTACGAAATTATAATACACACATGCACCGGCTTTTAATGAGAAGCAGAACATTTAAAAATTGTGTTTTTGCTATGGTGTTTATACAACATACTTTCCATTTGTTGTATAGGGGTTGAAATAGCCCTAAAATGACGTCATCATCGAACACCTGGCTGACCTCATTTCAAAAGGGGTGTCAATGACCATGGGATCCGGCGTCACATCACATCATCACACCATGACATCACGCCATTATTTTGGACCAATCAGCAACTATTAAATTGTGACTCACGCTGACTGAGGGGTCAATGACCGCGCACCCCGTGGGAAACACATCATAGCATCACACCATGACATCACGCCATTATTTTGGACCAATCAGCAACTATTAAATTCACTCCGGCGTGACTCAGGCTGATTGAGGGGTCAATGACCGCGCGCCCCGTGCATAGCACCTACGGAACTCACTTGACCACTGACCACAAACTAGTTTCATCCGGTTTTATTCTTACCTATATAAACCCCTTCTCACAGTGAGTTGAGGGTATCACTTACTATACTGAGTAAAAAAAGAAACTTCACAAAATGTAATTTGAAAAATAATGAATAATTTTTCT
>VKKT01002633.1:43408-56062 GCA_008038995.1 Haliotis laevigata | reverse complement strand
GTTGCTGGAATATTGCTAAAAGCGGCGTAAAACCAAACTCAGTCAGTCAGTCAGTTTAAGAAAATAAGGAGTCTACCTATTCACTCATGTTTGAAGAGAACAGGAACGGTGTACTTACTGTTAGTTCTCTCCCCTCGTCTCTTAACGCCCTCGAGCTGCAGGGTGTAGTCCTTGCACCCCTGGACCAGCCCCACAATCCCCTGGGAAGACCCCTGTTGGTCCGGGTCCAGCCGCAGGTGAAGGACGGTACGTTTCACCATCCCTTTCATCTTCTTGTACCTCCGTAAAGGGTCGAAGTCCTTAGATGCCTCGTAATCCCTGGTCAGGTGTTCCACCACCTGCTTCAACTTCTTGTACTCTCTCTGGGCGCCTTCAACCTCGGCAGACAACTGCTCATTCTCCCGCCTTGCTTCGTCCCTGGACGTTCTATCCGCCACAGACGCTGCGAGAAACAAGGAAGACAAACTCATTATCACACACCTGTTTGTCCCCGTCCCATAGTGTATGTTCGCTACGGCAGACTTAAAATATACTCCCAACTTTAACATTAATCAGTGGGAAGACAATCACTGCTGTCCTTTGTGTGTTGTCAATGAGAAGCAGACGACAATCCGAGACTCCGTCGTAAGGTGAGCGTCAACGATGGATCAGATGGTTGGTATTAAAACTAATTCCCTGTCGCTCTCTTCTTCTCTTCACAGATTTCATTTGCGGAGAAACAGAAGACACAATGAGGTCGATTTGGGAGGTAATTGGTAGTTAGTCTTCCAGTAAAGCACCAAGCGTAACTCACGGAGCGGAAAGTTTCAGTGAAATATAGATGGTTATCTCAGCGCGGCCTTCACATCAGCCCCTGTGCATCATCAACAGTCAATCAGCCGTCCCGGTCACAGACTGTCATCGTCCCAAACCACCATGGCACACAGGCCTAGGTAATTGAAACTGTGTTCAACTGTCTCACCTTGTACGTCGTGCATGAAATTGGTCAAAACCGCTCCATTAAACACAAAGCAGAGTTCTGATACGAGTGACCCGAGCTATATTTAGTGCGGGACTTCCCACGCAGTCATATTGGGCCATCCCAGAAAGTTCTGGAATGGTACCACGACGTCTGTAGGTAGATGGGAATCAATATAGAGACCTTTGTTTGGCATTTAAGTGTATGAAGACATCTTGTTCGGGGGCTGGGAGTGGAGGCATTGGAAATAGAATAACCAGTATCAGACAGCGACGTCGACATGTACGTCGGTAACGCTTTCTGTACAGTTCACATAAGCGCTAGGTTCCGTAGCCACAATGACCCTTACTCTATACTTAATACTGACGAGAAGTCTATTTTGTAAACGGATCTGTTTACAACATCCCTCTATAGCTCATCCACGCCACGCCCCAGTTCTCTAGAATCCATGCTCATTCTGAATGTCAACAGCGAACTTCTACATCTCGGATCACGTCCACAAATCGGATCAGGACCGTAGGGTATCCACATCCCGACTGTGATGTGATCGGCGATGTTTCGTTATATATCGTGAACAGGCTCTGTGACGTCACATCGGTTAGGAGTGGTATATTTCAGAGAACAATTAATAACCACGGCATATGGCAATGTTTATTGGACAACTTAGAAATATCATAATCGTGGTCAATGTCGTTACATTCCTACAACTGTCAACGAACGACTGGTTTATGACTCAATTAAACCGTCTGATTAATTTGGGACAATCGAAAACAAGACAATCACACGGAAGGTCAATAGGAGATTAAACTCTTATTGACATGCCCCGAGCGAGGAACCGAGGGTTTAAGACGTTCACACAGTTGTGAATTCACATGGCTCGTGGGCCAATCGGAACATACGTATACATCAGTGACAGCCTCGGATAACTATCTGTTAGCGCGGTGATTGGCTGATTGCACCACAGTCATTACTCTTCGAGATTTGGATCAACGAGGAGCTCTGGGACGCGTAGACTCAGAGATGCAAACATTTAGACACCCAAGTCGTCCATCAAATAAAAGAAGATTTACAACTAGTGCGAGAGCGCTACGGAAACAGCCCAGTGAAAAGACAGATATTTCTACCATAACAGGTTGTATTGAACGTAATGTTGATTATATAGTCTATCTTAACATTGAATGACTCTCACAATGACAGGAATGGGTAATGCTAGTTCTGTAATACAAGTACTGTAAATATTGCGATAGGAAACTGATGCTTCAGAAGCAAAAGCAAGCGTGCTACCACTGAACAAAAAAACATCCCACCAAAAATAGTTAAACACAAAATATGATCATTGCGATCAAATTTACTGTCCCTCGTTGTTATTTCGGTCTTTTGCCGTTATGAAACAAATGTGAAATACTGAACAAAAACAGTCCTGTCGTATTTCGTGCAGTAACAAACTAGTACCCTTCTGGCCAAATGCCTGAGCCTCAATCGAGAACAAAATAGCTCAAAGAGTATTTTGTACTAGTTCGTATTGACCTTCTTAACCAACATTTCAAACTTGAAAACGAAAGCTATAGAGACAATACTCACCTGACATTATTCATTTTTAAAAATATATTCATCGATATATACGTTTTCTCTTTTTAAACTTTTTTTTGGGTGGTGGGTGGGTGGGTATACATGCTGAAATTGTATTCGTATCGTCACTGTGTGCTCTTCAACGCCCCACTCAGCAATAGCACAGTTATGACGCCTGACTTTAATTAAGGAAGTCTGGACAACCCAATGATAGATATCGTGAGCATGGATGTACGTGTTTGGGATAACCCGCATATTCACCTTGGGTTGTTATTTTTTTTAAAACATACTCCCCCCCCCNCCACACACACACACATTCGTGAACATGAACTTCCCTTTCAACCTCATTCCGCCTTATAAAAGGTTGGTGTAAAAACAGGTCTTCTCTTTTGAAGAAGAGACTACCTACAGACATTGATTATCATCCATATCATGTTTTTTGTGTGTGATTTCTTTCAAGTGTTGAATCTTTTACCGCTTTTATAAGAGGTTTCATAACCATATGGTAATTGTTATTTTGAAGAAGGAAATGTGTATCGCGGACACAATGTTGAACCTTTCTTCTCTCTTGAAGTTGGTAGCTCTGAGCACTACGCTTACCCTATATTGAATAATCTTTACCACAGTTGTTCACGATCACTATTAAAGGATTCATGCACAGTGAATAGGTGGCAATATTAGACATATTTCAGATGAAATTAATTGAACAATATCAACGTGCTGTGAAACAGCTTCCTTGTATAAGAAGCACTATGTTATTTGACAGAACTTACATCCAATTTCGGAATCCCGTCTGTCACCACCAGCGGTTGTCTCCCGTCGAACATCTCTTGACGGGGAGGAAGAGAATTTCTCCACTACGCATGCGCGGATCTGAGAAATATAGTCGATCAGATCCATTTCAAGGAGGCTCCTTACGCATCTCTGTCATCTGAAACATACGACATATATGTAACAGGGTGCAAAATATTGTATTTATTTTGGCATTGTTTTGGTGTTTGGTTTTAATTATAAGCTTTAAAATATCATTAATTTCATAATGAGGTGGTGACCCTCAGGACCACTCATTTGGAGCTTTGCCACCTATGTAAGGGTAGATCACAGTTCATATTTTATACCAACTGTGCTGATTGGCCTAAAGTTTATGAAGAAGCCTTGAAACTTCTCATTGGCTGTAAGATGTTGCTCATGCTTTTCATGCAAGGCAAGATGCTCAGTATATTTCATTCTGGCAGGCAACTTCACCAGGGACACATGTTTTGGTCTCGAAAAAACTGAAGATATACTAGCGAAGGCGTTCTGATGAAGCACCCCCAGCCATTTGATTCAGCCCATAGCTGAATTGATCGCTGGTGTTAACCCACCTCTGGCTGAATCAAATAAAGAACTCTGCCCTACGGCTGGCCCTTGTCGTCTGTGGGACTAGCCCCTTTACATATAAACTGATTACATTTTTTGTGACCATAATATCGGTTTCATACACTCCTTAATGTTCGGTCAAAGGTAAAGTGAATATCTCGACTTTGACCAAACTTAGCATTACAATGGTTCAGCAATATGATTGCATTGCACTGCCAGAAATGGCACGTTAGGATCTACAACCAGTCAGTGTCGTAATGAAGCAATTATGATATATGTGGGATCCACGACAGGATTGGTTGGTTGGTTGGTTGGTTTTAACTCCGCACTCAGCAATATTCCAGCTATATGGCAGTGGTCTGTAAATAATCGAATCGAATCGAATCTGATCAACAGCATGCGCATCGATCTACGCAACTGGGAGCCGATCACATGTGTCAACCAACACAGCGAGCCTGACCACCCGAACTCGATAGTCGCCTCTTAGAACAATATTCTAACCCGGACCTTCACGGGTAGGGAGGGATTAGAGTGAGTGAGTGAGTTTAGTTTTACGCCGCACTCAGTTCTAGGCCGGCGATTTGTAAATCACCGAGTCTGGACCAGGTAGTTAGGTCATCAACAGCATACAGCCTACACTTTCCCTTCTATGACTTTTCTATAGTTTCGTCAGAACAGCAGCTTTTTGGACATTCTGACATCTGTAAGCCTCAAATCTCACTCTTCTTGCAATATCCGGTTAAAGACCTCTTGAAAGTGTTATTTCCATCTTTATAACTTGTACCTCACTTTAAGAATATCACAAGTCTTGTTATAATTATTACCGATTTATAGCATGCGATTGTTGTTACCAATTAACCATTTCACTCAGCTCTGTAAAATTGAAGATGTATATGAGTGTATTTAGTCCAGTTGTGTATGGCACATAATTGTTTGATTTTAATGTTTTCCCATATTATTCAACATTATGTCGCCAGTAGACTGTCAATCGCGTTGATCCTTGCTTCACTCAGAGAAAAGGGGTGTTTTCTTCCCTTATCCTTCATCGCATGTATCTCTTGCGGAATCAACTTTCAACTACTTGCATTTGGGGCGGTGGGGTAGCCTAGTTGTTAAAGCGTTTGCTCGTCACGCCGAAGACCCGGGTTCGATTCCCCACATGGGTACATTGTGTGAAGCCCATTTCTGGTTTCCCTCGCCGTGATATTGCTGGAATATTGCTAAACCATACTCAGTCCCTCACTCACTTGCATTTCAATGACAATGTGTAGCTTCATAAGTGTTACATTTCACATTTTAGACAGCTTTGGCTACTCATTCTTAGGATCTCATAGTATTCGTACAGACTACCAACCTGCTTAACTAAAGCGTCTGTGTGAGCATATGGGCCTGTATATTAATTTATGCAATTTTTTCTAGATCATTTTTCGGTATCATTTTGTCTCAAACAGACTTTTTTTTGTAGTTGTACAGAGTGAAAGTCTACGCTGAGTTAGCTTTCTTGAAAGTACAGATGTTGTACAAAGCGATCTTAGCGCTAAGGTGATCGCAACTCACATACCTTAACATAGGCGTACGACCGTGGTAGCGCTAAGGTTGCTTTGTACAACTTCACCCATGACCAGGACGGGTTAGTTACACAGAATATACAGTCCCAGGTCGGACAGGGATGTAATAGCCAGTGGGTAGTAGAGCTGATGGGCTACTCATCAAAATCAATATACAGTCTTTGTTCCTGATGTCATTAACACACTAGCTGTCAGGCCTAGACGGGGTTATGTCATTACATCACATTAATGTGCTGTTAACGTACTAATCTACCGCTATTGACGACACCGCATCTACGTGACGAGGATGGCGAATATTGCAGACACGTTCGGCAGAGAAGCGTGGAACGGACTTTGAGCGATGTCAATGTATGCAGGCATCGCCTCAACGAGGGCGATTGGATAACGTCAACAAAACTAAATGAGTTTCTCCAACGCCTAGGATGAACACACTTAGAAATGTATACAAAATATTATAACTGAGACACACAGAGAAAGAGAGAGAAAAAAAAGGGGGGGCGGGAGCTAGTTATTAGTTGACATAGCGTGTATAACCGAACTGCCCAGTCTCTGGGGTTTTGGTACCATCAAGTCAATGGTACGATAAATAGAAAAGTTGACAGGGGTGTCTCAAAAACAATATGTTAAAGGCTGTTAGCTTGACAAGGTGTGATCATATTTACAGTGAATGTACAAGCTTTGTGAGCAGGTACCCCCAACATGTAGCAGATTTCGGGAGGATTCGAAGGTATACAAAATATTTGGGGGACAATAGTAATTATTGCTTTTCATTAGATTTGATTTCAACACACTACAAGTGGCGACGATCGAACAGTTGTCGGGTAAAAATATTCTGTCGTCTCTATGAGACCACCATTCGTGATTATCGCGGGAATTCAACGGGATAATTAACTTTGATGAAGCCGGGGTGAATAAAAAGCATTCCACTCACCACATGTGTCTGCTGTCAGAGGGAAGCATCCGTGGTTCTATCAGGTGAAGGTAATCGTGTCCCTGGTTTGCACACGGGACCCAGGAGGGAAATAGACAACTCGTGGCAATGAATGATGATGTATTCACGGATTACTTGGAACATCAGCTACTGGGCAGTCTGAACAACTCTAGTGTCACCAAGCATGCACATTTATCGCCTTTACAAACAACAATCAGTCCAAATACACGCTATTTTTAGACTTGTAGTTAAACATTTAATTGTAAACTTGAATGTAAAAATGATTTAAGCCTTGCAGGTGATTAGAAACAGTTAAACATGCAGTAGACGTCTTCAATACACTGTAATATGTATACTTATGTACATGCAAATATCTGTTGAGAAATAATGGGTAATGTTTTAATGATTTATACCTTGCATGTAACCAGATGCAGTCAAACATACACAAGTTGTAATATATATACAATACGAAACAACATTATGCATCGAGGCCTACTTATGTATTATGTAGTTATGCCTACTTATCTATATGTAATATCTGCAAAGAAAGAATGGTCAATGTAACACCGACTAAGGCCCTATGCCAAACCTGTAACAACTATATAGTTATGTATGCCTTGTATATGTGAACATTTATTCATAATTATAACGTCATGTAAACATGTACTGGGAAATAAAAACTCTAGTGTCACTGTCTGTGGTAACTCTTGTCACAAACAACGTCCGGGGACCACAATGTGACACTAACCGTAGACAATCTGGAGGTCCATGCAAGAATATCTGACATCCTGCAATGTTGACGAAAATTCAACTCATGCAGAAAATTCACCTGAATACGAAACCAATAAAGTACAGGACATATGCCCTGATGACAAAACATGGTCACATTGTCACTCTTCTAAAATGGTCGATCAACACAGCCTTTAGCTAGAATCATAGTCAAAGTCTGAAAGATCACTTTCTTGAAAAACCGTCAGTCCCGTCAACGTGAGAGCGTAGATAGCAGCCTTGTTGGACCAGTTGTTATACCTTAGTATAGTACAGATTTAGATACGTCAGATGCTAAGACAAATACTGGGTAAACAACAACAAATTGATATTTACAACCTTCCTCATTCCATTTCAGAGCTTTTAACTATTACATTATTTTCCAAGTATAGATAATGCATTACATTTAATTTCTATCTCTTGTTTAAAGTACAAAGACAATAATATACTGAGACAACACCCAACTCAGATGACAGTTGCACCAGGATACAGGGTCATCACCGACAGGCGTCAGGTAATTAATTACCTCAAGCTTCAGGCATGCTATGCATAACAACAAACTCACAGTTTCTTTGTCATACATGTTCCGGAAAAAGTACATTCCTAGGCTGATCCCAGTGTCAGTAAGGATAATTTGACATATGTGATTTTGATAGCCCTGTTAATCTTGCCTGGGGGGCGTATTTGAACAAATTTTAGTAGCCTAATATGGCTACCATACGGGACTGGGGATATGGCGCCCACCGTTTTCAGCAGTCGCACGTCGGACCGTCGTATTCTAATAGATACTTTAAACATCAAATCCTGTTCTGAAAACGTATTGGTCACGAACCTTAATCTTGTTAAACTATGTTAGTACATTACACTTCGAAACCACCAAGATCAACTGAAAAATAGCGCGATAGTTGGTTTGTTCGTTGTTAAACGTCGCACTCAGCGATATTCCAGCTATATGGCGGTGGTCTGTAAATAATCGAGTATGGACCAGACAATCCAGTGAAGAGTATTGATCTACGCAATTGGGATACGATGACATGTGTCAACCAAGTCAGCGAGTCTGACCACACGATCCCGTTAGTCGCCTCTTACGACAAGCATGGGTTGCTGCAGATCAATTCTAGCCAGGATCTTCACAGGTCATCGCGATAGTGAACCGTATTACGATCTAGTTGATTGTTCATTTTACTCTAACTATACCCGTTATTACTGTCATTATCTCTAGACGTAGATCTCTAGATAGCGTTATTGGGAGTGTGCTGAACTATGAGTAGGTTGCTCTCGAGGCCCTCTGGGGGTGGCTCTACGTGATCGTCTTACAGCTTCAAGAGTATTCCACGCTCCTGCATCTACACGGTCTATCAGTTTCTTTAATGACACTTGTTTTCATCTAAGATGACATAAATAACCCTTGTGTTCTCCTTACTGGTAGTTTCTGTGCATGAAGTAATATTTCTATATTCTGAATATTTCTATTTATAAATTTGTATTGATATTAGATACTACATGTATTATGTTTTCGTGCGATATATTTGGACATTGGTAAGTTACACGTTAATGGTGCACCTGGGCGTTTGTTTTGTTGAACAAGATCTGCTTACCCTTTTTGCGGACACCTGGTGTTATCAGTGATTTTCAGTGATGCATTCATATAAGTGTCTAACACCATTTTCACCTCTTACGCCCAGTGAGGCATGTTTCAGCAAATGGTCATCAAAACATTGGTGTCATGATTTAATTCTATATCATTTTGCCCCCAGCTCCCTTTGGCGTTGATGTTTCGTTATTAGTGGTTCAGTCATCTAGTCTACTAATATGGAACCAGGGCGGTGGGGTAGCCCAATGGTTAAAGCGGTCGCTTGTCACGCTGAAGATCCGGGTTCGATTCTCCACATGGGTACAATTTGTGAAGCCCATTTCTGGTGTCCCTAGCCGTGATATTGATGGAATAATGCTTAAGCGGTGTAAAACCATACTCATTCACTACTATGGGACCAGTGTAGAGATTAGAGGCTGTTTGTCTTCCTAAGCTGATTGTGGTCACCATGGCTTACATTGAAATGGTCGCTGTGCGCTAATACTTCATCCCAGAGTGTTCAGCAACAACATGTTAACAGCATGTGTTTGTTTATGGATTTTCTGGGACAGGTGCGCGGCTCCTGTAGCTAAATTGGACCAAGAAAAATAAGTCCTACGCATGCCATTGCATATAAGCGACAGTGATCTGACAACAGCTCCGCGTGGTATTACAAGTATTAATATTTCCTGTTTATTTAACTGGTATCACTGCCACTGTTGAAAACACACACGTTTTCATAACAAACATCTGTCCATCCTAGAACGTCATGGCAATAACATGAACGTTAGTAAACAGGAAAATGTCACCAAATGTTACCACGATAGTGACCTTGATTTCAGGTAACATAGCGGCGGAAACGTATATTATATTATAAAGGAAACATGTTTTATTGACCCAGAAGATCAAACTTTTGCTTTATCAAGTACATTTGTCACAATTGTTTTGTATTATTTTAATTAGGAGATAAACATACTGTGTGGAGTTATTATTATAATAATTCTAAATTTGATTTATAACCGAGCACGTAGATTTTAAACCGAAAATGTAGAGCTGTTATAATTTCATTACATACCACTGATGGTCCAACGCTTTATGTCTATCTTCATGCTATCATAACCGCGTTATTAAGATTCTCTAAATATACATACTATGTTGGAAGGTCAGAGGTATATACCGTGATTATATACCTCTGAATGACTTTAATTAACCAATCACAATCTAGTGTCCAGGCATGGTGGAATAATGCTTATGATGTAATGATTTTGGGTACATGCCCACTAATGGTCTATACACTACGCACGAAAGAAAGTAAACACTTCAAAATGAGATTGGATAGAAACATCACAGACCTTATCCAAAAGGGTTTTGTCTAAAAACAGTCACCGAAATACTGCAATCTTAAGGTTCCAACACAACTATTAAACACTTCAACTTCAAACAACCATTTTGGTCTGTTTCAGCTTTTGTCGCCGACAGTGTATAATTTCTTTGGCTGGGCAGTTGTTCTCCGAAGAATTCAGAACAGAGGACGTTGGTTTAACTCAGCCTTGAACAGTATTTCAGTATGTCATGACATTCTCAGAAAAAAGGACATTACCTTGACACAATTTCCATCCTCTCTCAATAAATGCTGTACCTTTCAACAGACATACTTCCAGTTGCAGCGTGAGACATGACCAACACGGCTTGGCCGTGTGTAACGACGTGAGGATGTCACCAACCACTGGTTGACACTGGTACAGGGATGACGTCCTCACCTGCTTAATGTAGCTGGAGGAGTGTTAGCAACAAAATTGAGCTGTTACCGGTACTACTCATTCAATTTGTGGACTTACTATCTTAGGTTGCCCAGAGTAATGGCGTCCAGTACCAACAGCGGCGTCAAAAGGTTACACGCTGTCCTCGCCACGTAAATAGTCACTGTTACGTAGAATAATTGGAATTTTCAATCAACATACGTTTCCTGGGTTTCCAGTAATCTGCATCACTCCTCAGTGGCCAGATCTTACTTCCTGGAAGAGGAATGCCCTCCCTGTTAATTTCCCCTCAGGACAAATAACCACTGCCACTCAAATAAATCTAACAATCGGTTATATATAACACGGCATTTTCGTGGGCGTACCTTCAGCTATTTAGACCATCGAGAAGGATCGATATTATTCATATATATACTGTATAAGGAAATGGATTTGGCTTTCAAATGTATAGCATGGAATAAGTATGTATAGACACATCCGGTGCAACAGTACGGGGTTGATTTGTACATATACGTGAGACAAAGTTGTTTGTGTTACTATGGTAACGTCACATGTTAGGAGTACACATTGTATTCCAAGCCTTTCTATTGTATTTGCGATACGGAAATGCAGAGTGTATAAATATCTGTATCATATAATATTAGTCATATAAATATCTAAGACGATATCTACTGATATTTAAGACGGTATTTCATATTATTGAATAACTTTATAAACCGCGCGTGAGATACACTGCCATAATTTAGTATGGTGCCAGATTATTTGCTGCCATGTGCGTCTACAGAAACCACAACAGTTGGAAATCCTCTATGTAAATATATCAACTTTAGTCAATGATGGCCAAGCAGACATGTGATCGATGTCTAGTGATTAAGAGAAGTTGCTTCCAGGTATCTTCATTGTTTATATTTATTTTTATTTATTTATCAATTCGTGATAGCAGGTTTTTCGATTTACCGCATCGATAAAACTGGCATCCATCATGAGATACACTGATTCTTTTCACACATGGGGCGGAGGGTAGCCTAGTGGTTACAGCATTCGCTCCTCACGCCGAAGACCCGGGTTCGATTCCTTACATGGGTACAATGTATGAAGCCCATTTCTGGAGTCCCCCACCGTGATATTCCTGGAATATTGCTAAAAGCGGCGTAAAACCACACTCACTCACTTTTCGCACAAAACCATGCGAAGTGGAAATGTCAATTTGCGAAATTGCGAAACATAGCTGACAAGGCTTTCGTCGATAACCGATCACCTATAGTGTAGAGACTATTGAATGTATCCATCCTGCTTAAAGCAAAATGTCCATGAAGGTCTTTCACCTGCGTTCTTCTATAGGCTTTGGTAAGACCACTTGCAGCAGACTGCCCACACCCATGACACCTTGTACACAGCTAACAGTTGATGGTTGACATTTACCTCAGAACAAGTCCAGGTTTAGGGCTCGTTTCCTGTCCCGCAGAGCGAGGAAATGAACAGACATTGTTCCTCGGACGGAGATTGACGTGACTGGCTGCAGTGCTCTATGTTAGTGCCTAAGCTTACCGGCTTGGTGTGCTGGAGGTAATGTGTTCTCAAATTCTAATAGGCTTACAGCCAGACGGGTCACGTGTGTTTTCAACTAAACACATTCCGTGATTCAGATTGATTTAGGTCCTGATGCCGCATCGTCTCGCGACGCAGTCTCTTATACCAAATCGAATCCAATCTCTCCACACTGGAGAATTCCGTCGCTACGTTTGTTCTAATTACTAGTATGCGTCTGTTCATGGGTACCAAGTAGGATGACATAGTAATGTGTATGCAAACCTTCTTGAGCCGAACAGGCAACTTTGTGCGTATTCTCCTCGATGAGTTCAGATTGTATCCTAAATACAAACAGATCCTTCGACCGGCCTCTAAGTAGAGGTTATAGGGATATATGCATGCAAATACCACTTAGATTTATTGGTCAGTGAACTAGCGGACAAAAGAGACTATACACCTCAGTGTAATGTTTACTACAATGAAACAAACAAGGAATGGTTAGTCAATGGTGATAACATAAGATAAACTCTATTGTCCCGCAGGCGAAATTTGTCTTGCATTCAAAGAGCCAATACAATGCATATAACAACAAATGATAAAGAATCATAATCTAAGTACCATCTGGTACTGTGATGATG
>VKKT01002628.1:248513-260532 GCA_008038995.1 Haliotis laevigata | reverse complement strand
TCACTCACTCACTCACTCACTCACTCACTCACTCACTCACTCACTCACTCACTCACTTGTCAGACACCCATTGTTGTGGAAGCAGCAGTGGCTGAGTCAGTGAGTGCCTTACATTGCTTATTTTTTGTGCTGATAATTAGATTCCTTACACTGAGAATACTCTATGAAACTGTACTCTGTTGAGCAAGTGTGACTGCTAATATGAAATGTTACATTCAGGTGCTTGCAAGGCTTTGTAGTCATTATTTGCCATGGAGAGTTGTGTCCCTTTGTCATGCAAAAACCCTGTGGTCGCATGTTCTCATACCAGATTTCATCTGATTATCATTGTTTGTGTGCATCATTCCAGCCTTGCTGGTTTCAAGGAAGTGGTAAACCACTAATGCATTGCTTTCAGCTGTTATCTTGCATTCAGCTTACTCATGTATATTCAGTTGTTTATTTTGACACTACTTCCTTCTGCTGCCATGTCCAGCTTATCATGGTCATGTTTTACCTAAAACAAACAGTTTGCTAGCTTTACACTAGTATCACTGTTGTATAAAACATCAGAATGATATTGTTACTACTGCATGCACATTGTTGGAGGAATGTATATGATATTGTCAGACCTTAGGCTTCCTTGTGCGATTTGTGAAAGTATTCAACTTAAGGTCTCAATGACCGTATCTATCTTTAGGTGTAAGTGGTGAACTTTTGAACTGAATTGACATAATGTACGTCTATAATGTATTATATCTCCAATGAAAATATAATCCCTTATGATCGTATAAAAGAATCAGGGATAAATGATAACTAAGAATGTATCCTTGCCCCCCCCCCCCTCTCTTTTTGCTGTCCCTCCTACTCTCCCTCTCTCTCGCTATCTTCCCCTCTCGCATTTTTCTTTCCCTCTGTCACAGAGAGAGAGAGAAAGAAAGAGAGAGGGAGAGAAAATATTTGAAATGCTACTAGCCCATAGTCCATCTAAATATGCAAAACTGTTCCAAACTAGAGGGCTAGGGCTTATTTCCATCCTGTTTGAAACATTTTAGTGAATATGGTGAGGTAACTTTGGTGTTTATATGTTAGTTATGATATACAAGTTACAACAGCCACAGTGTTTGTGTGTCATCAGTAGGTCTTGATGGTAACATGAGTTAAAGCAGTTGAAGTGAAACCCACTCCCTCTGGAGGACACACTTCCTGGTTTGTGTATGATTGATGGAGCTGTGACAGGCAGTGACGAGGCCATGATGGTCACCAGCTTCCTAGACCACGCTCCATACATCAGTATCACCCACATGCTGTCAGAGTGATCTACCTTATAGAACTTCCACACTTATCAGATCACAGGTTCTGTTTACGTAAGATTGATCTGTTTCCCTAATAGTGCAAGCCAGTTATCCAGTAATGAAACTGCTTCAAGTTGTTAAATATGCTGGCTCCCTGTCAAATATTTGTTGGCTTCCATCAGCATAACACGTGGTTGTTTGAGCTAGTTTAGTTGTAAAAAATCCATGCATGACTAAATAATGATAATAGTCGGGTTCTGGTTTGTTGAACTAAACCAGTGACCGTGCTTCAGCTGTTGAGATGCAACATGATATGAATGTGATCCTGTTTAATCCTATTACAACCAAAGCACCATGAGGACATCACTCACTGAGACAGAAGTAGTGCAAGCTGGTTGAGCTGCTGGAGTTGTCTGCGGTCGAGGATGTCCTCTTTCACCGGTGTGAATCCCACACCACACCTGTACCAGGTGTCAACAGATTATTCTACATAATCTGTGCTAATCCTTCCACCATGTCCTAATCCTGTAATCTCTTCACCCACACCGCTGCCAAGCACCTTGCAAGACATTGACACAGTTGTTAGGATGCTAGCATCAACATTCCTGCCTCTCCGGTGCTGATGGCTCTTGATTAACCTCCCAGTGGTGCTGATTGACCACATACTCTTCATAGCATGCCGAAAATGTCAATATTTAGGGAGACAGTTATAGTATGTAAGAGCATTGTTACCATGGTGTTGTGCCAAGTGGATCATGTGGACACTGTAATGGGGAGGATTTGCTGAATTCTGATTTATTTCTACAGTAATTATTTCCCCACATGGGCACAATGTGTAAAGCCCATTTCTGGTGTCTTCCACCGTAATATTACTGGAATATTGCTAAAAGTAGCGCAAAACTACACACGTTCACTAAACGTTACAGCTTAATTAATAAAATAAATCATGATGTTAACAGACCAGGAGAAGAAGTATTGAGGTATCAAACCATCATATTGTCTAAATATTGTTCATTGACTGAAAACACACCCAGAAATGCGAGATTTAGGTAGTGAGGTTAAAGGTGAATAGCAGTTGTTCCCAAAGGTTTGAACTCGTGAAGGATCCGGGTTAGAATATTGATCTTGAGTAGCCCATGCTTGTCATAAGAGGTGACTAACAGGATCAGGTGGTCAGGCTTGCTGGCTTGGTTGACACGTCATTGGTTCCCAATTGCGCAAATCGATGCTCATGCTGTTGATCACTAGAATAGTCCCTAGTGCTTTTCAAAATCGGCGACCAAATGTCAGTGTCAGACCCCTTGGCTTGGTTGATCAGGTGTCATCATACATTAACTGATCACTGGTTTTTCCAATGTGCAGTGAACTTGGACAAAGTACTGTGACTATGTGTCCCAGTCCTCCCAGCTGTGAATGGTTACCTCATTAGGATGAGAAAGCCACAATAACTCGGTGCGCCTCGTGGCAGCAAGAGTTGTATACTCCCCAGGGAGTTGAGAATGATAATACGATGTGCCGTTGATATATACATCCAATGATCGAGGGAAAAAATACCAGCGCCTTGAGCATGCACCAGTTGCGTCGATATGTGCGCTATATAAATATACTATAATAACAATAACAATAATAATAATTTGTGTGTGACTTATATACATAAGCTGATCAATTGTCATATGATGCAGACACATAGGCAGACATGCCAGCTGGTCCATATAGATATTGTTTCTCTTCAAAGCCTGTTATTTATGTAACGTTATAGTCTGAAATGAGGTCTGCAAAAGCTAGGTAGGACTACTCAGATACATCTCATCAGCTGATGTATGAAGGTATTAGAACATAAAGAAACGATACATGTGTGTCAAGCTTTCTGTTTGTAAGCCTTTCGGGGGCGGTGGGGTAGCCCAGTGGTTAATGCTTTCACTAATAACGCCAAAGGCCCAGGTTCTATTCCCCACATGGGTACAGTGTGTGAAGCCCATTTNNNNTGTCCCCTGCTGTGATATTGCTGGAATATTGCTAGAAGCGGCATGAAACCCAACTCATTTAATTCATGTTTTTCAGGGTTAAACTAAAAGGCACTTGAAACCACATGGAGATAGTTTTGTTGAAAGTCAAACTAAGATTGGCATATAAAGCTGTTGGCAGAGGCTGTGTTTTGCAGGTGTGAATCTCTAAGAAGATATTGGTACACAGGGCTTGATTTAGTGCTTTGTTACTTGCACTAGTACAATATTACAAAGTGCAACTTAGTTATTAGTCTAACTTGCACCAGGTGCAATTCAATATTTGAGTGGGTAAACTTTGAATAAAACATCTAAATAATTCAATAGCATATTTTTTACATATTGCAATAAATGCA
Source organism: Haliotis laevigata (assembly GCA_008038995.1). NCBI lineage: Eukaryota > Metazoa > Mollusca > Gastropoda > Lepetellida > Haliotidae > Haliotis > Haliotis laevigata. The sequence goes on along the minus strand of VKKT01002628.1, from coordinate 256,899 downwards.
GTGCAACTGGCATTTGGCTGGTGCAACTAGGTTTTTATCGTAAGTTGCACCTGGTGGAAGAAGGTTAACATCTCTTAAATTGAGCCCTGGTACATTCACATGATTATCACAGCTGAAGCATATATTGTGTTGTGGTGGGAAGACATCATTGTGACAGCATATGGCGAGGTTTGGTGGCAGGACAGTGTTCTTCGGGGCAAATGTCAACATGAAAGTATTGTACTAACTGTAGGTAACCGCTCCCACCCATGGAGATATACATTAACTGAAGTCAGTGCCCATTTGCCTTGTTCCTGTTGAGATATCAAGCATGTCCTGAGGTGAACTGAAGTTCACACTTTGAGGCTTAATGTGATAGGTGTGTCTCAGTTTTCTCAACTTTATTTCAAGTTCAGCATTTTTCTCTTTTAGGCGGCAACATGCATACAAATGTGTGTCAGTTTGTATAAGTGCTGACAAACTATTGTTGAAGATTTGCATATTCCTTTAACAAGGGGTCTACTGTACATTCTTCAATCTTGTAGGAAGTGACAACATGGAGTGGTATATATACAAGTTTGCTGCTACAGATATATATCTATACGCGCGCACACACAGAGAGGAATTACTATGTTCCAGGATAGCATAATGGTAGTTGTGTTGGTGCCCTGGAGCACCTAGCCTAACTCTCATTCAGCTTAGAGAGAGACCTTCTTGATCTTATCAATGATAATTTGGAGATTTTACATGGGTTTCCTGCCATGATGCATATTTTTTCAGGAGATAACCAAACCATTTAGTGTCAAATTGTTCGAGAAAGCAGCCTGAAGGGTTGGACATTCGGGTTGCATATTTAATTTGTGTATGAATTTTGAATTCTCTGAAGGTTTATATAGCCATGGTCACATGCCATGGATTAAGTTTTGACTAATAAGGCCTAATAAAAAATATGTTGTGGTTCTGATTACTCGACTGACCCTTGTATTCTGGCGCCGACCCTATTTTTTTTTAAGCGGAATGAATAAAATAAGCTTTCAGATACCATTGTTTTTCCCCGGCACCAACAGATATCTGTCATTCTGAGAGAGAAAGTCGATATGATGGCCGCAAGCTNGATTGAATAAACAATTACACATTGATAAATGTGTTATTAGTTTGTACTTTACTTCTAAAACAAATATGCACACAAAAATTATTCCGACCTACCTACCCTAAATTTAATTGGAAAATGTGTAATCGAAACCACAACATTTTTTTTATTGGGCCTAACAGCAGTTTTTTGAGTGACAAAGGTCCACAGCTTATTCAGGATAGCTGACGGTCAGTGTGCAATACAGTTGGGATTATAGTTGGATAAGTGTCATACAGATAGCAACAGTTAAGTGATAGAGACATATACGTGTCATGACTTCTCGGAACTAAGCCCTCGCATTTACTTTTCATTCAGCCAAAGGTCATCCTGAATTGGTCAAATTTACTGAAGCATGTACATGTAATTGAGATGCTAAATAGTTTTAGATATTATCTATATAGATGAACTCGTATCAGGTGTTGCTTGTAACATGTTGAAAAGTTCTCAGTTTTGAAACCTTTGAAAGTTCTTGAATGTAGATCAGGTCTTAAAGATGTCTTGATAATAACTAATGTGCCTTTAGAAACCATGATCATGTTGAATTTCCCAATTCGGCGTGAAAAATTGCTCACTCACTCATTTGTGTTGTAACTGTAAGTGGGAAACAGTCAAAATGTCACTGCAGCTTAATATTTTTAGATAAACATGTTGATGTCAAACGTTTTTTCAAATGTTGACATTACGAGAGTTCAGTCAGTAGACTTTTATAAACATGGTGATATTGACATTGTCAAGCTGTTTATAGATTTTAAGTTTGTTGTTAGAAGTACTTGGCCTACTGACACACATTTTGAGTGATCTTCCTCATAGTGCTGTTGTAGTGACTCAATACTTACAACAGTGTCAGTATCACAGAGATGGGATGCAACTTGAGGTTTTAGGAAATGCAGAAAAATACACTGGGGACCCGTAAAGATCTGTGTTAGAATTGGTCTTCAGCAACCCTTGCTTGTCGTAAGAAGCAACTAACAGGATCTGGTGGTCAGACTTGCTGACTTGGATGATGCATGTCATTGCGTCCCAGTTATCTAGATCGATGCTCATGATGTTGATCACTGGATTGTCTGGTCCAGATTCAGTTATTTACAGACCATAGTGATTAATAATAGTTAACTAAATATCAATCAATTATCAATAATTATGGGAGAAGTAACATTGAGCAAAAATGCCAAAAAGTGCCTGATAGGAATTAATATGAACATGTTTATGCATGGGTTACTAACAACATAGCGCCCTGAACATATTTAGATGCGGCCCATGATTAAACACCAAACTTTGTGTGTTGTGTGGGTAAGTCAAACCTTTATCCTATCACAAAAGTTCATGTATGATATTATCAATGACACTATTTTCAAATCGATAATGTTTAATGTATTTTTTCTATCAACAGTATTTCCGATTATCAATGTTTCTAGCCAACCCTACCCTGATCACATTGCCCCGTTGAAGTGTTTGATAACCCGGGTTACCATGCCCTGTTATAAATAAACCAGGTTATTTAACATACAAATCTTAAGTACTAAGTATATGATAAGGAAATTTCAGACAAACTATTCTGAGGCAATAAATTAAAAGTGTGTCATCTTGTATCTCTGTTTTTAAAAGTGTCTACGTCCAACAGACCCTTTGTTGAGTAAGTCTGGATTTCTCCTGTTTCTCTGAATTTGAAGAGATAAAAAATCCCTTGGATCTGTTATTTCATCAGAATTATGTATCATCAAATGAAAAACAATTCATTTGAGACTAAATATTAGTCATCCAAAATTGAAGCTTCATGAATAAAAACATTTTCAAACTTTTATTTATGTTGCAAATGGCAGCAAGATGTCAAGAAGCGCTATTCACTCCATTACACAGATCAGTATCTAGCTGTGCGGGTCACTTGATGAAGACAGCTCTAGTAGTTGCAGCAGATGGACTTGAGGAGGCGGGAGAATTAAGTGGAGACTTGTCTATTGTTAGTACTGCTGCAGCCAGTGAAGCTATGAGTCATAACCTGGCTAATTACTAAGTGTTTACTGCTGGCGCTTGTAGACAGGGATGCTGGCTGGTAGTGACTGTATCCAGTTACTAGTCCAGTAAATATTTAACACAATATTTGTTACTCTTGGTTTGAGTCTGTGATAGTGACATACTATGCAGGGATAGTAACTGTATCCAGTTACTAGTCCAGTAAATATTTAACACAATATTTGTTACTCTTGGTTTGAGTCTGTGATAGTGACATACTATGCAGGGATAGTAACTGTATGCTGTTACTAGTCCAGTAAATATTTAACACAATATTTGTTACTCTTGGTTTGAGTCTGTGATAGTGACATACTATGCAGGGATAGTAACTGTATCCAGTTACTAGTCCAGTAAATATTTAACACAATATTTGTTACTCTTGGTTTGAGTCTGTGATAGTGACAAACTATGCAGGGATAGTAACTGTATGCTGTTACTAGTCCATTAAAAAATTGTACACAATGTTTGTTACACGTGGTTTACAGCAGGGGTAGTGACTGGTCGTAATTGTATCGAGTTACGTCAATGGAGGCAATGATGCTGACTAGACTAAGGCTTAGTCCCTGACTACATATGATTTTGATAGTAACAAAAAAACATTTAAATTGAAAAAGAGCACCTGTGAGTTGGGGGATCCTTAACCTAAGGAAATCTAAACTTGCTTCATTTTGGCGGTATGCATTGCAGGGAGGGGTAGGCAGTAGGGAAAATAATGTGGTTCAGGGACTGTGATGCTGACCTGCACTACTGTATCTGTAACTAGGTCACAGCAAGTGTGTACAGTTATTCTGTATTGTGTGGGTGTCTGCAGAAAAAAACAAGCATGCATGAACTACATAGGTTTTTGTCAGCTTGGTATCGTGATTGATATTTGATGAGGAAATCAGAGACGAGTACATTGCGTTAGCAGAGGTGCTATAGGCTTTAGATTCATGTGATACTGTAACTGTGTCTAAGGAAGACTGTAACTCCAGTTGTCATTTGACTCATAAATCTCCCAATTGTGTAGATCGATGCTATTGCTGTTGATCACTGGATTGTCTTGTCCTTGTCTAGCTAGAATATTGCTGAGTACAGTGTTTCACAACAAACAAACGAAACCTTTTCAATATGATTAGCACATAAGGGTAATGATGATCTATATTATCAATTTGTACATCATCAGTCATAACTTTAAAGTTACCCATTTGATTTGTAATAACATACTTAATCTCTACACAAAATTAGCAGTGTCTGTACTGACAAACATCGCAATGCTATGTTGGCCATGACCATCAAGACTCCCAGTCTTTAATGAAGACTTTGGCTGAGCAGATCGCTTTTGGGAATCAGAGATGATTGTAACTTCCATACATTCATCGACTTGCTGCAGTCTTGGCACTAAAGTAGCTTTGTGGTACTGGGCCCAGGAAGTTAAAATGTGAACATGACAGTTGTTGCAAGTTTTAAGTTTTTGAAAAATTGTAAATATGCAACTCCGCCTTGAAGTTGCTGGACTATTGCTAAAAGTGTCGTAAAACCAAACTCAGTCAGTCAGTAAATAACATTGTTCAAATTACAGCATCCCATACTGAACTTGTTTGCTTGTTACTAAATCGTTTCATAAACGTTTTACATTAAATATGACAATTGTATTGTAAAGATAAGTAGGCACTATTTATGTCTATTTATGTATCAGTTGATACCAAAAACTTTAAGTGTTTAATGGTTATATTCTATTCATAGGCTCTATGCATGAAGCTGATAATATTGCTGAATTAAGTGGTGTAAATGAATGCTTTCTTGCTGACTGACTATAATCAAGTTGTTGATAATTACACCTGATTTAGCCAAAGGCGAACAAAACAATTTCGGTGCAATCATTACCGTATTTTGAACCGAAGTCCACCAATATGATAAGTGAAATAAATAACAGCAGTTCAGACTAGTTATACAATTAGTAACACATACTGTACGCCACTTATTGTCCCCCGCGGCAACGCAGTACAGGGGGCTGTGTATTCAGCGGCGTCCGTGCGTACGTACGTACCGATTCTTGTTAACGCGATATATCATCAACTGTTGTACCCAATGTTTTCAAATTTGGTGACAGCCTACATTGGGAGATTATGCAGACACCAGTCGATTTGGGTGACCTTGACCTTATTTTCAAGGTCACCATGACACTTTGACCACTTTTCAAACTCTTGTTAGCGTGATATGTCATGAACTGATGTACCCAATGACTTGAAATTTGGTGACGGCCTACATTGGGTGATTACGCAGTCACCAGTCGATTTGGGTGACCTTGACCTTATTTTCAAGGTCACCACGACACTGACCACTTTTKAAACTGTTGTTAACGTGATATCTCATGCACTGTTGTACCCAGTGTCTTCAAATTTGGTGACAGCCTTCATTGGGGGATTACGCAGACACCAGTGTATTTTGGTGACCTTGACCTTATTTTGAAGATCACCATGACACTTTTCACATTTCTAACTCGTTAAAGCGATATCTCATGGACTGTTGTACCCAATGTCTTCAAATTTGGTGACAGTTTACATTGGGGGATTACGCAGACACCAGTTTATTTGGGTGACCTTGACCTTATCTTCAAGGTCACCACGATACTTTAACCGCTTCTTAAAGGCGATATCTCATAAAACATTGCACCCAATGTTTTCAAGTATGTTGACAGCCTACATTGGGTGATTATACAGACACCAGTCATATCAGGCATCTTGTATGTGACCCAAAAATATAAAGTAGTAAATATAGATATTCGATTTTTTAGCGGCGGGGGACATTGCCATATCAGTGGCAAACACTTGTTAATATTGAGTTACTAGTAATTTGTTTAAGCTTGCAATAGAAGTATTGGCAGATTTTGATGAGTTAATAAGCTGAAAATATTGTCACCATAATCATATTTATTATTTAAGTGATAACTGATTTTAAACTCCAAAAGATTAAAAAGCATATAGCAGTACTTGAGGGAACATCCTTGAGGAAGTTTCCTGTGACTTGAATACAATCTGAAAGTGAAACCAACACACCAGGAGACTTTCTTATTCATATCAGTAACAGGACATTACTTAAACCCCATTCATTGTCAGACCAGGTTATTGCTACATTTACTGTTTCCCACTACAGTCTGCATAGTCCCACTGCAATATTCCAGCCTCGTTGAAATTAGATCTAAGTGCTTGCTACCTCTTCACAAAAATCTGAGAACATTGCGATACACGTGACATCAAAAAGCCCTTTCATGCCACCAGTCAGAGTGCCACTTTATTCATCCGGTGATCATGCAACCTTAAAAAACGGGATTTCTGAAGGAGAGTTATGGGTTGTAAACTGATTCCGTCAAAATCATTGTCTTTTGTTCACTTCAATGGAATAAAGATTTGTACATAAGAGACTTTGCATTACCTATATGAAGTACACAGGAAAGAAGTTGACATCTCTAAATTCTCGCCTTTTCTAAATGCTGTTCAAAGACTTTAATAAAAAGTACTTCCAAATAATCTCAGCCATATTTAGACATAATGATATTTTCTTATAATTTTAAGATTTTGAAATTGAAACTGTTATATTATCAAAAGTTAGCCTGAAAGTTGCCAAAATATTTACCATGTTTGATATAAGCTATTCCTGTGTCTACCTGGACTTTCCTGTTGACTTCATTCAATTTTATCTCCTGTCAGCATATAATTGCAGTGATGTATTTAATTGGAGATGTATAAGTGTGCCACGTTTGTGTCGGTGCTGTCATGGATAACAATGAAGAATTGGCCTCTTGTGAGCATCTCTCGTTCATTTACAAATGGTTATTTGACAAGGTATTTAGGGTTTAGATACACCAGAACACCAGAAATGGGCTTCACACATTGCACCCATGTGGGGAATCGAACCCAGGCCTTTGGCGTGATGAACAAACGCTTTAACAACTAAGCCACCCCACCACCCCTAATGATGATCATGATTATGATGATGCATTATATAGTGCTATGTTCTACATCACAAAGCACATGCTCTAAGATGTTTCTGCAGACGTTATTTTGACAGACAGGATTAGTAGATAAAGCGTTTGGTCGGCACTATGAGCAGTCTGTTATGTACTTCACCTTCACGTCGAATGATTGCAATCCTTATTGTTTCAGGTGGGTAGGGTAGAAAGAGACAGTCCTCTCGTTGCTGGTCACAAGGCGGCTGTGCTGGATATATCCTGGTGTCCCCACAATGATGATGTCATTGCCAGTGCATCTGAGGATTGTACTATCAAGATCTGGCAGATACCTGAGGGTGGCCTCACAAAGCCGCTGACTGAGCCAGTAGTCGACTTAGTAGCCCACCAGCGTAGGGTCAGCTGTGTTAAGTGGCACCCGACTGCACACAATGTACTGCTCAGTGCAGGTAAGGTGTCAAACAGTTTCACTTAAAACAGTTAAGAATGATATTGTTGTATGTAGGACTGCACAGTATAACCGGTATATTTGTTACCAAAATACACTTTTTAAATTATACGTATTATAATATTTCTTCTGAGAACCTGTATATTGGTAAGAAATATAAACAGTTTTTTAATAATCTCTATGGTGTGAGTAAAAATATACTCAGACATTCACCTATGATATTTCCCTTCGTAATTAATTGACTAAATGATACACTTTATATATATACTATATACTATGAATTGTATAAAATTTAAAGGAAAGCATCCCAAGCATGAAAGCATGTACAATTATTTCCACTCACTGTAAAACACTTTAACTCCCAAAATATTTCAATACATATCACAATACAGATACCTGTATTGCAATAGATACCAAAACAGTTTATTTGCCAATACACAGCCCTACTTGATTGACAGTTTAATATATATTTTGTTTCTTTATTTGTTTTTTTTCCTTTTCTTTTCTTTTGTGTATTTTGGGTATGTGAGAAATCTTTCAGGCCTTTGATGTACAATGACACCTCTTAGCATCACTGCAATGTAAAGTATGAGGTCTTAAGTTCTGATGTCAACAGCAAGCCTCCCATGCAAATCTAATACAATGAATGACACACATTATACATAGTGCCTATAGTTTGGTTCACTACTCTCAGTTTAAGAACATTCATTTTTGCTAAAATCTATTAGATCCGGGCTAGAATAGGTCTTTAGCAACCCATGCTTGCCACAGAAGGCGACTATGCTTGTCGTAAGAGGTGACTAACAGGATCGGCTGGTCAGGCTCGCTGACTTGGTTGACACATGTCATTGGTTCCCAATTGCGCAGA
>VKKT01002627.1:65495-78379 GCA_008038995.1 Haliotis laevigata | reverse complement strand
GTTCCAGCAATTTTGTATATAAAAATATGTTTAAAATTATGCTTAGAAATTATGGGAAGGGGAAGGGGGGTCATTGATTTTGTACATGACATGCTGGGGGGGTCACTTATTTTGTACATACATTTTAGGGGGGTCATTCATATTGTACATGCTTCTCCATAAAAATCATCATTAAACACACACACACACACACACACACACACACCAGCCATAAATTATGAACGGTCCCTTATCGGTTTATTTTTTCATTGTTATTTATTAATTGTTCAGGAACAGTGATTTTCTTCATACCCCTTGTAACTATTTACCCGGATAGAGTAGAATGTCAAGTATTAGAGAGCAATTTGAATTAAAACATATTTTAAAGGGAAATTGATTTAAATGGTTTCTCTATGATGGTATTCTTCTATATAAAATAACCATGGATTGCGTTCGTATATCAAATATTCAGTGTAATTATGCTTTAAGTTTCAGAAAATGGTAAGTGTCCAGTAACTGCACCAGATTAAGCTTTCCTAATGAACAAGCTGAGATGCCGTGATATGACAAAAATAATACCTAAAATCAATCACTTTCATAATCATTTAAATCAGATCATACTATAACTCATTTACCCCTGAAGACCCGCGTTAGAATTGGTCTTCAGCCACCCATGCTTGTCCTAAGAGGCGACTAATGGGATCGGATGGTCAGGCTCGTTGACTTCGTTGATGCATGATATCGTATCCTAATTGCGTAGATCGATGCTCATGTTGTTGATCACAGGATTGTCTGGTCCAGACTCAATAATTTACATTTCACCGCCATTTAGCTGGAATATTTCTGAGTGCGGCGTTAACAACGAACAAACAAGCAAACAAACCCATTCGCATCTTTTCTTTATGATATACATTAAGAATGTTTAAATCTTTATTCAGAATGGTTATGACAGGCATGTTTCAGCTTTCATCCACGTGTACCTCAATAAATAACTAAGCCTTTTTTACACCAAAATGATTATACAAATAATGATGCACTTACCTGAGAAATTCTTCGATGTTTTTATTACTGATTTCATTCATAAGTCGTTCCGTTACCTCAGGATCGCCATCTTTGATTATGGAGTCNACTGTCAAGTCCACACCGTGTCAGCAACGTTGTAAATTTTACGTACTGAACTGACCTGAATCAGTGCTGACGTATGAATGGCTCGTATTGTCAAAATGTGGCACAAATGAATATGACGCCAACCCCATTGACGTGGGCGTTACCTCACTAGTATATCAAGGTGCTTCCAGTGAACAATGTGTGCTTCATAACCATCTGTAATAACCNTGTGTTATACCAAAGACTTTTACCAGCAATGAACATTTATAAAACACAATTCTATTTATTTTAGTGGCAATTCTGTGAGTCACGAATGCATGTGTTCAATCTGGGACATTTTCACAAACCGCGTTTTAAACCATCATGAATTCAAATTTTAATGATTTCTTTCAAGCCAGATTAAATTCTCAAAAACGTACCATTCTTAGTAACATGAGAGCGCAAAATGCATTGTACAAATTCTATTTTTAAACTGCTATATTAAAGACAAACGTTGAATAATTAAGACATTTGTTATAACAGATGTTTTCAGAAGAAACAACTGATTTTGGTTTTAGAAATGATACACGGATGTGTCATCTATCTCTATATCAACCGCCATATCAAAAGTAAAATGGAAAAACGTGTATTAAACGAGTTCTAGCTGGATTGCTAACGAACAGTTTACCTATTAGGTAGGGATAGGCCAGTAGGTGGTATGGGTACTTAGATAATTATGCATTATGCGATTTTATTACTCTGAAAATTAGGCGGTATGAGTATACTCCACGTACACTCGTTTGATTCGTCTATAAAGAACTCATCGTATGCAATAAATTGCTAGACGGCAGTAAACGGGAAACATTGGCAATTAAATTGAAAAATACACTTCTATAGTAAGGATTTTGCTATTTCTGGTTAAATAAAGAAGACAGTAGGTAATATCTTTATTAATTGTTTATTTATTTAAATTGTCTGATACCTTGCAAATGTCACGGCAGCAGTCTAAAGATAATTCAACTTATAACAAAAAATAAAACATTGCTATGATTAATGTGACATTTAAAAGTAATTCTATGGCGATTTAGATTAAGTAAATTTGAAGGAGATGCTGGTCCTTGTGACACTGTGGAAAATTTAATGCGGGCAGAACAAAGCATATTTCCAGGTACAACAGAGATACATACATTATTGATGCCCTTACAAATATTTTACATAAACTTGAATGTTACATGTAACACTGTCTTGTAGTCGCTGTTGTGTAGCTCTTTGATGTGTCGAACGTACGATTGTCTCGTAAGGTCCCTCCGTATTCTATATTTAGTAATATCGCGGTTGTATCGAACCCCGGATTACATGAAGTATTTTTGAAGGTCCCTCCAATTTCAACTGTACTTATATGAAGTAAAGGAGGGCAATGATTTTATCAGATCTACCTGTCTATGTTATGCCAAAATAAATACATTGATGTCACCTGAATAAGTCCTGCTGGGGAGTACGCATTGTATGGCGGAAGCGCATCAGGGTCATCTTCTCCAGTCAAGTTGGCTTCCTTAAGAGGAGACTCGTAAACAACACTTCCGGCGTCGTCGAGGACACGAACCACATTCGGCGCGTTTGCGTCGGGGAAAGAAAGAAGAACGTCATAGGGCGTTAGCTTGACGTCGTCAAAACCCCACTCCTGCCAATTAGCCTTCATCCATTTAGCAAGGTCAAGGCTGTTTTCTGACCCCGCCACGTGAGGTTTTGAGGTTATGTGTCTGTGGAAAACATGATCAATGGTTTTATCAGGGTCTCATTTGCTGTTTGATAACGATCGTTATCCTGATCGTTTTGTATGAGAGTTTCACTCGTATGATTGAAATACGAAACCTTCACTCCAGACGTTTATGAAGAAAGCAAGAAACGTAGTACGGCGGTAGACATACGGATATTTTGGATATGCGGCCATTGTTTTGGGTTTTTTCCAAAATGGCCGCCAAAATTATGAGAAAAAGGCAAAAAGCGGTGAAAACCAAATGAATGGATCACTGAACATCAATGATGATAAGGCATTTGTGTTCGCGATGGGGAAAGCATGTCCTGATCTACCGACAGAGCCGTCCACTCACACAATGTTATGTCCAGCTTCATGTATTCTGGTATTCTGACTGCCTGTCTTCTGACGACCGCGAGCAGAAGGCTTGGATGAAACTTTTCAACTCCGATCACATCATGTTCGACGTTCTGCTCATCCTGGTGTATTCCGCAGGTACCGCTCAAAGTGCACTTGTCAGTATATTGTTTCATTGTTATTTATTAAAGGTTCAGGAACAGTGATTTTCTTCAGACCCCTTGAAACTATTTCCCCGGATAGGGTAGAAAGTCAAGTATTAAAGAGCAATTTGAAATGAATATACTTGAAACGCACGTTGATTTAAAGGGGTTCTCTCTACCTGTATTCTTCTATATAGCATAACCATAGATGGCGTTTGTAACCAAATTTTCAGTGTAAAAATACTTGAAGTTTCATGAAATGGTAAGTGTCCAGTAACTGCATCAGATTAAGCTTTCCTAATGAACAAGCCGAGGTGCCGTGATATGACAAAAATAATACCTAAAACCAATGCTACTTTGATAATCATTTAAATAAGATCATACTTAAACTCATTTACCCCTGAAGATCCGAGTTAGAATTGGTCTTCAGCCACCCATGCTTGTCATAAGAGGCGACTAAGGCTCGCTGACGTGGTTGACACATGTCATCGTATCACAAATGCGTAGGTCGATGATCATGTTGTTGATCACAGGATTGTCTGGTCCAGACTCAATAATTTACAGATCACCGCCATGTAGTTGGAACATTGTTGAGTGCGGTGTTAACAACGAACAAACAAACAAACTTAAACAAACTTGTATCTATTCTTTATGGTATATACATTAAGAATGTTTCATTCAGAAAGGTTATGACAGGCATATTTCTGCTTTCATCCACGTGTACCTCAATATATAACTAGGCATTTTTACGCCAAAATGAATATACAAATAATCATGTACTTACCTGAGAAATTCTTCGATGTTTTTTTTACTGATTTCATTCANAAGTCGTTCCGTTACCTCAGGATCGCCATCTTTGATTATGGAGTCGGGTATGCCAGGAAGGAAGGTTCCGTTCTTTGCGACATTTGTGGAAGGGTTCTCCTCGGGACAGATGGCGTACCTCCCTAGAAGAATCCCCACACAGAGGCTCACCACGCTGGTAACGAGGCCATAGAACAACAGAGGCTTTCTGAGGTCCCTTCTGACCATGTGGTCTCGATCAGGTGCAATGAACTGCATCGACATCGTCTAGTTCATAGGCAGATCATCCTCACTGTTGATGTTACAATGGATATTTCTACATGCATATTCATTACGACACGCATGTCACAGTGACATGACCTCTTCCCATTGTACCGACATGGACATAGGTTATATGTACATGTAAAATAGGTTATATATACTTAAGCATACGCGTTATCGATGTCAAGGATTCAATTAGATTAAAATCTGATATTCCCAGTTTGTTTTTAACCAAACAGAGGTACGNCATCTTGAATATAATGCTAATATGGAAAGGAGTAAATATTGCTCAACAGTTTACATATAGGAGTTAATATTAACTTTGATTCAAAGAACTTTACTTTTATAGACGTGCAATGCTCCGCTGTCTGGTTCCCATTCCGCAGGCATTGTAATTATTAACTATCTTGAATTGGCATAAAGAAGCTGTAGTATCAATGAATCACGATTTGACGTGATTTAAATGCCGTTTGTACGGAATCCTAGAAGGGACATTGTCCCGTTACTGCTTTCTTGCGCTTTGGTTAGATTTGACACGTTTAGCTTGTTTTGTAAGGAAAAGTAGATACAAAACTTCATGAGTGTCATGTGTGGAACCAACCACAGGGTACTCTGAATCTTCCAGATATGACTGTTAGTTTTTATACATTGTCAAACAAAAATATCTAACAAAATATAGATTGAACAGCTTTCTAGGTCTACCAAATGTCCCGATCACTTTACCTTTTACTACGTTTTGTTAAAATCGAAACGTCAAAATATTTTAAAATGATTGTAACCTACCTCCGGATTAACCAACAGGTATGTTCCTCGGCCTCTGTTGGAGTGACCTACTTTGTAAACGTATTGTTCATTGTAAATTATTTATGATGATTCATGGGCTTTGTGAAACAACCCGCGTGAGTGACAGGACACGGATTTGTGCTTATTCACACCGTGGTTCGTGTCTGGATGACCTGGAGGACACGTGTGAATGGGAACTATATTTCTTATAGCCTTTGCCAAACGTAAGTTACATGCTTCTCAGAAAAATCGGAGTATTTTGTTTTCATGTGGATCTAAACGAACATAAACCAATATTTGGAAATGTAAGTAAGTGATTTATGCGACAAGAACATTTCTGAAGAAATCTTCCTCCCAAACACAACATTGTTACCCCGGACAGCGATTTGCCCATGGGATTTGAAACCATTTAACATTCTGTCATCTTGATCATTCTATCATACATTTTTATTGAGAATTAGAGTGTCTACCTATGAATTTAGCTTCGAATCCATATGGATAGAAGGGACAAAAGCCTTTCCACACTCATTAGAAATGCTCGATCCCCAATAGTCGATTGTACTATTTTGTGACGAAATCATGAGTGTATTTATGTCTTAGCAGTACTACAGCTGTACGATGTTGTTTGTAAACAAATCGAGTCTGGACCAGACAACCCAGTGATTATCATGCGATACTGAGACAGAGCATGTGTTTATGAATCACTATGAAATAGTGATGATACCAGGTGTTCGCAAAAAGGTGAGCGTATCCTGCCCACCTGGGACACCCGTCATAGACTTATGCAAAGTCTAGTCAGTTGTTCACCTGAAATAGAAATAAACGTATGGTACAAGTCAAAATAGGGAATTGCATCACACATCATTTTTGTCACTGATGCATCAAATTTCGAAATGCCCTCCACATTTAAAAATAACTTTTTTAAAGCTTTACTGAGGCCTTGAAATTTGTAACCTTGATCAAACAACTTTGGAGCAAGAGGGGCATGACGCTCTTCGAAATCTTGGTTAAAAGAGCATGCTCGAGTGAATCTAAAAAGTTGTGAAATGTAAACAGCTGGAGCTGTTGGAAATTTGCTTGACATGAAAGGAAATCATCCCTTTTGTCATTACAGTCTTGTGGACAGTTTTTTGTCCCTTTGAATCTTTATGCATAGGTCTAAATATGAAAATGTTGAGGCAGTCTCACATGTCTCTTTAATTTCCAGTTCAGGTGGGTAAATCAGTGGAGGTGAAGGTGAGGTGAAACTGGGTTTAACGTCGTACTTGAGAATATTTCGCTCATATGACGAGTAAATCAGTGGAAGGCAATTTCCTATTTGATGGTTATTGAACGATATCAGATCATCGATATACCTGATGCTTAAGTTAAACGTCTAGGGCAAAATACCCTGTTTTGATTTTGCCAACCTAAGCAGAAATTCTGATTCATGCATAAAGAACCAGATCCGCAAGGATTTGAGCACAAGAGCGAGGTTGAGACCGGGTGTAAAAGACTTGGAGTCAACTTTTTTGTCCAGACTCTTTCCGTGTTGTCACAACCCNTAGTGTACAGTACACAACCCTGTGCACTTAAAAGAACCCACGAATCCGTTGGTATATGACCAGTTGGTGAAAACACCTAGTTGTGGGTACAGCAACGTGCAGTGAACTTGGACAAAGTACTGTGACTATGTGTCCCAGTCCACCCAGCTGTGAATGGGTACCTCGTTAGGATGAGAAAACCACAATAACTCGGTGTGCCTAGTGGCTGCAAGAGTTGTATACTCCCTAGGGAGTTGAGATTGATAATACGATGTGCCGTTGAGATTGGCATCCAGTGATCGAGGGAGAAAAATACTAGCGCCTTTAGCATACACTAGTTGCGTGGATATGTCCGCTATATAAATATCCTATAATAATTATAACTGGTGTCCACGGGTATGCCTACTGCTTGTTGAAATGTTTTACCCCAAAATTTACAAACATGTTATAAATGAGAAAGTCCAGCATTTCACATATTGCCTTTCGGACATTTGCTAAAGTTTCATTTTTACAAATTGTTCTGAACCCCTGAAGATAGATGTGTATGTATATCTGTCTTCACTACGTTTGTTTACAAATGCTCTATGGGTCAAGGAATGAAGTTTTTCCTTAGGTTTGTCATGTGTGATAGTGGTATACTAAGTTGAAAAATATAATTTTTGACAGAACGGAACTCTTTGAAACAGTGATTTGGTGGTACATTTACTGAACTCAGCAATATATCTCTCTTTGTACGGATTTATATGTAGTTTTGGAATCCAATACAAAAGCGGTAAGGACATGCCTTCATGGTTTCAAAGTCAATCCATATCATGAAGAAGAGATTATTCTTCTGTCTTTTCTATATCCCCATCAAGATTTCCAATGTATACGTGTGCCCAAATGAATACTAATTGTGCTGACGTCTCCTTTATGGCATCTAGACAATACCATTTTTTGAGAGAGAACCGTATGTGATTCTTATTACGTTAAGTTAATATGCTGGTCAAATGGGCATTTTGTTGGCCCACGTCTCCTTTAAACTATAACACCATCACAAGAGATGAGTCAGACTGATGGCATTAAGACATTGCTTGCATGCCTGCCACGCCGATGCGGTACCGACCCAAACAGGCACTTGGTGTAAGAGCGCATACCCAGAAGTTGTTAAACCGTCTTCAAAGATGTCATTCAACCTATTGTTGAATCCCAAAACTCCTTTAAATCTGAGTCGTGGTGTAAGGAACAGCAGCAATGGCTTGATCAACATTATGTTAACTTCATGTTTCCTGGGACCAGTGAAGATCCGGGTTAGAATATATATCTTTAGTAACCCATCATTGCCGTAAGAGGCGACTAACGGGATTAGGTGGTAAGGCTCGCTGACTTGGTTGACACATGTCATCGGTTCTTAATTGCGCAGATCGATCCTCATGTTGTTGATCACTAGATCGTGTGGTCCAGACTCGATTATTTCCGAGACCGCCTCCATATAGCTGGAATATTGCTGAATGCGGCGTAAAACTAAACTCACTCACTCATGTTTCCTGACATCTAGATTCACTCTCAACTTCCATGAATCGAGTTGGGTGACGTCCTAGTGGACGTTGAAGGGACGTTAATGGCGTAGAGCATGATCGTTATTGTGGTGGGTCAATAATGGTAACAGTCACCCAAAGCATGTCTCGAAGAATCCGTGCATGTCTGGCCAACAGAGGCACAAACCCTTATATGTCAAAGTGTTAATTCGTTAAAGTTTAAAATAAACGATGATACACAAATATGAAGACATTAATCCAATATATGCAGTTTATATTTGACTAAATAATTATCATATATTCAACTGTGAAAATCTACAATAACAGTCACACACAAATACACAACCATCACTACATCACAGCCTTTATATACAGCGGCCTCTACACAGGAGCGAAAACAGCACACATTGCTATACGTCTGTACAGTACACAGAACAAGTCAACATCGGGGAACCACTGTGATGAAACAAAGTATGTCAACAGAAGGTATGTTACGTATAAATACAAATGACAAAAATCTTTCCAAATGACAAGAAATCCCTGCAAAAGCAGTGCCCTTTCTACGATTCCGATCATATCTTAACATATGTTCCTGAATCACAAACTATCCAAATATATAGGAATTAATCAGAGTGTTATACAATCCAAAACGTCCTTACGATATTAGCGACATGATTCTATTCCAGTGACAACTTCAAGAATCAAGTTAACATCTTGTTGGTATATTTACAGGGTACAAAAATGTTCAGCTTCCTGTTTCACATTCCTATACACACCTTGAGAACGGGCATGTTGAATATATCACATTTCTTACTACGCCTGCTTTGGTCGTTAGGGGAATATATGGTCTGCCATATATACTTGTCTGCCATGAATGCGTACATTGGGTATTGTGTAGCTCAGCACACAGGATTTCAGTGTTTAGCTCGTCATCCTCGTGAGACAAGAGTGTTCTTTTTGCCAAATTATGATGACGTTAATGGTACTGGCAAACCAATGGTCATAATCAAGTCCACTTTGGGATTTAAACCCACGGTTAGCGGATCCTGACCTCTCCAATGGGAACTGTGACATAGAGACAAGGAAATAGTCAGTTATTTAATATGATACTGTACGTATCTTTCAGGATGGACAAATTATGTGAAAAGACAAAGTAATAACATCTCCCGACTATTATCAAATTTATACCTTAGCATTAAACATTTCTTAGTTTCCAAAAGTTCATATATTTTTAACGCTTAAATATATAGAATACAATGCAGTATACTAGGGGAACCTTGCTATTCCGGACGGTGGTTCTACCAAGTTAATATGGGAATGTGCTTTTAATTATGATGGATGGTAAATATATTGATCAAATATTTCAAACTCTTATCAGAGTTTCCTTGTCCGGATTAACGGGGTTTCACTATATAAGGCTGTTGTACATTTCACTCGCCACCATTTCCATATAGACTAGTATATATCAAAGTTATGTAAAATGTTTCGGTATAAAAGAGGTGACGTCACGTAACGTGGATGCAGCTGATTGGATGGTAAAAAGTATCACTGAATAATGGCGTTTGACTCTCTCCAAGGTCTCGCGAGAATTGGGCTGTGTTTTAAGCTTAAAAAGAAGGTCAACAAGTCCAGGGAAGCTGCTTCCGTGGTAGGAATTGGTACTGCTCTCGGCGAATATGATGTGTCTGCAAAACAGAAGGAACATACTGAGTTGGTATGGTTTAGCGCTGTTAGTAATTCAGTTATCACCGCCTGTCAGCTTTATAAACGAAGAATCATGGAAATATAGAAACCATCGCCAGGGTATAAGCAGTGTCGATTATCTCCTGAAACAGATTCAATGGGTCGGAAAAGGCAAAATGGTGATGAAAATTGTGTCCCACTGTAAGTCAATGATGGCACAAGGTGTTCAAGAAAAGCTTAATCATAGCACCCACCATTCACTCAATTTSCWTAAAAAATGTGCAAACAAATGTGTTTGTTGCCTGACGCCACATAACGGTGATGACGYGAAGCAGCCTGTTGACTAGAGGTGACTATTGAGGGGGAACCAACTACTGAGATAACGATAGTATGCCACATACTATTGCGATATCGATAGTCTATTGCCACCAGCTATTGCAATACTTTTGCAACAGTTCTTTTCTCGTTGAATTGTCTCATTTGAAGTCATTTCTCAAATGAATGTATGGTTTATATGAAATTAAAACAAGTTGAAATAGTTTCGGTTTCTTTTGATAATGGACAAGAAACTTGAAACCCAGATCAAGTGAACAGTTAAAACGAACTCAATGAAGATGCAAGTCTGCACCCAAACATTACAAAAATACAAAACAACATAAATATTTCTAAGTGAACGAATCTGGTACTTTCTGTATTTTGCGACGCGTCAATTGCTAAACTATCGATAGTCACACATACTTTCGATGCATCGATATTTTATTTGTTTCTTCCATCGATTAATTGCTATCGAAGACTCAACAACTGCAATCCATCGATAGTTCGATGCATCGTTACAGCCCTACTGTTGACGGTTAAGGAACATGTGACCTTGCCATCATTAAGGTCATATAGTTACTTGGAACCGTTTAAGGGGTTTTCCATGCGATCATTTTCAATACTCATCAACAACGTCTCCCAATAAATCGCTATTCACCATGTTTATTTACGCCTGAAGTACTGAAGTGACGATGACTTTGAATCAGACAAATACCCTCAACCAATCTTCTGATAGTACTAAATGAGAGCAATATGACCTAACAAAGGGTTACATACATCCATATGCGTCATGTGACTATCTGAAGCGCCTGTACAATCTTCATATCAAGATACAATCATTTAGCAAAAAACATGAAGTACACGCAATTACAGTACATGTATAATCTTGTGCCTTACTTACTTCTTCAGTGGTCTGTCTGGTAGTCCTTCTGAATCAAGGAATGCTCTCTCCAGCATCATCAACTGGTCATTTACAGCCCGCACTGCCAAGGGGCTGTGTAACAGGGAAAGTTATGCTTTACGCAAATGTTGATACATCTCTGCCATATGAATCCACGTTGTTAACAACTGGTTGGTTGGTTGTATAACGCCGCGCTCAGCAGTATTCCAGCTGTATGGCGATAGTTAACAACTCAGGGAGGAAACACGTACATGTATATTATGCTCATGCTGTACAAAATCATGGGATAGAGACCCGTGAAGGTCCGGGTTGGAATTGATCTTCAGTAACCCATGCTTGTTGAAAGAGGCAACTAACGGGATTGGGTGGTCAGGCCCGCTGACTTGGTTGACACGTGTCATCGTATCCCATTTGCGTAGATCGATGTTCACGCTGTTGATCCCTGGATTGTCTGGTTCAGACTCGATTATTTACAAACCGGCGCCATATAGCTGGAATATTGCTGAGTGCGGTGTAAAACTAACTCACTCATGGGATAGGGTATGTTTCCACTAGTCAGCAACACGTAAGCATAGCTACTGTGACCAACGAAATGTGTCCTAAACAAGGAGCATGTGTTGTAGTGGTTGATATTATGACCATCGAAATCCGAACATCCATTATGAATAGCCTCATTTTTGTTGATAAAGTGAACCACACTTTAGGTGGCCTTCTGATCCCCATTTTGATCAACCAATCCTCATTTATTAGCTGTTTATGAGAATATGCTTGGATCCGATGTCCCGTGGAAGTAATATGGATCTTGCCCCTTGTCAGGAAAATGAAGTACAAAAGATTGTCTAGAAACGTGGTCCAACTGCAAGACTTACTCGTTTCTGTTCAGAGTTTGCACACGTTGCTCAAATGCCTTTGCTTCCATGGTAAAGTTTAAAATAACCTCAGTCAGTTGATCTGAAATGACAGTAGCAGGTTAGTAGCTAGTATTGCATAAAGCAGTGGCCAATAACACACAATGCAATACTGTAGTGATAGAAACGCAATGCAACAGCTGCCATATGTTATAATACTGTTTTGTAGGATATTACAGCATACGTTCTATTTCACAGAACCTTCTCAAGGTAAAATGTCAAAAGACCATACCATTGTTTATTATTTTTTATTTTTTTTATCTATTATTTATTTGTGTGTATGTGTGCGTGCGTGCGTGCGTGCGTGCGTGCGTGCGTGCGTGTGTGTGTGTGTACAGCCATATACAGTTGGCTGGGTACGAAATGAGTCTGTCAGTATCGACAAGTTGAAGCAGCTTAAAGTTTGATATCAGGCATACGTAATGAACCATTGGGGACATGTCCGTTATAGGGTAGAAGATATCATGAACTAATAACACAGATAAACAAGGGGGAGAGGAGAGAGACAAGGGGGTCGTCAAAATTATTAACTATATGAGGGGGTGGAGGTGGATGTAAAAAAATTACATACAATAGGATGATCATCAAAATATGGGGCACTCCAAATATTAAGCTCACCACCCTTCACTTGAACACAGCCTACATACATAAACATTAATATTCTACCAACTTCAGGAAATAAGCAGAATTAGAAACAACAGAACATCTTTATCTCGTTAAAACAGTTTGTCGTGGATGACAGTTTTGACAGAATGTCAGCTTTAAGGGAGTTATAACATTGGCACTGTAGAGATGAAGTCAGACTAAACGAATTCTTTGCAATAAGTTCCAAGAAAACTGATGGAAATCGGGTGTTCATGAACAGAAA
>VKKT01002627.1:47762-63005 GCA_008038995.1 Haliotis laevigata | reverse complement strand
TCCAATGCTACCCGTGCAACTGACCTGTGCGCCTGCGTGTGTAAAACAGCAAACCAGTTAGCCATGTAGGACGAGGTTCATTACATGTTCAGAATATCAACTAACAATATGTGAAGTAGACGAATTACGATAGATATTACGTTGTACAATAATTAATATTTCCTCACTGTCAGTATAAGGTTAAAATTGCCTTCACTCTTCCTAAAATTACAAGTGTTTTCAAATCAATACAAGGCTGAAAACTTAAGGTCCTAAACGCATCCAATACATCACCACTGAATTACAATCTTGTTTGTTTCTTTCTTAACCATCATAAAATATGGCTTTATACCTTCTTTTGACGGACAGTTTGTCAAGCAACAGCAGATAAATCAATATCAAAAATAGAAGTTCATTAGTATATTTGAATCATGAAATAAAACGACCACGTAAATATTGAATTTGGTTGTCGGTTCCGGAACGTTGCCCTTTCTTACCTCAAAATTAGGGTCCACTATTTTCTTGACGATATAAAACGTCTCGTAGATTGAATGATATAGGGGATACAATGGAATGGAGTATTTTGTCTGAAAATAAATAATTAAAAAGAATGAATACATATACTCATGCCAATTATGGTAGTCACCCCCCTCCCCACCACAACCCCACACACACCTCACACACCCACCCCACACCCCCTCTCCAATAAAAAAATTTGAAGGGGGTGACAACCATTATTGGCATGAGTATATATATATATATATATATATCAAATTGTCCAATCAATCAATTCTTATCAACAATCAGTGCTGGAGCTACATTTACAAATACATAGATAGGGACACAAATCTCACCAATAGGAAGTCCCATGCGATATGTTGAACAAAAATACAATGTTTGCTTCAGGCTGTTGAAACGAAAGAAACTTCCACGAAAAATCAATTTTTGCATGGTGTTCTCAATTTAAAAAACTTAGATTTTGCAACTGTGGCTTAACAAATATGTTGTCTTTTGCACCAACCCCCATCAAAATCCCCACCACATACCCATGATAATTCTTTCCCCAGAATATCAAATAGTCGATCCCAAAACTGGTCCCTGTAAACGTATTGTACAAATCTAGAGCTCATTCTAGCTTGACATTATAATGTATTTAACAGCCGCGAAAATTTATGATGGGTAACTGAAAATGATACATCCAGCTATCCCAAATGTTGCTTTGTTTGTAGTTTCGACATTTTTTTCCAACAACTGTAAACGTCGTTGCCCAATGTTAGCGATGATATATGTACATGCTAGTTCTAGCGGTAAACGCTTTCACATTTGAACTTCCGTGTGGGATGGTACTTACCTTATTAAACGTGTGACTCAGATCGACAGATGTTACCCCAGTTTGTTGGAGGAGAGAAGCGTAGTCACTGCCTGATCCCAGCCCCATGATCCTGTATTGTCACAAAACGTCAGTCAATTAGAGTGAGTGAGGGGGTGAGGTTTAACTCCGCTTTAAACATTCAGTTAGATCACGGTGTCTGCTCGTTGTTGGAGGAAGCCCAAACTGATGAAAGTCTCAGACGTGTACCACTGTAGTGAAGCACGACAGTGCTGACAGACACACTAATAATTTGGGCAAGCCGAAACAAATTAGGGAGGCCATCCTGCATAGAGAATCACATCACCTAAGATAAGACACACACACACACACACACACACACACATATATATATATATATTTATAAATATATATATAATAGTGTATGTAAAAAGCATATGAATTTATGAACTATAATATGTTCTGTTATACCATGCTTGTTAGCATCTAGTGGTCAACAAACTGACCAGGCCCTCGATAGCCGAAAACAAGTTCAGGTCCAAGTCTCCAGATTTTTTCCTTTTTTTTCAGTTTGTAAAGAAATAGAATATATATATGCTGCAAAAAACGAAACAAACAAGATAAGGTTCTCTGTGGATGATGTATCTGGTACTGGTACCATAGCAGTGTTTTGGGGACCTTTAAAGCCATAAAAAATTATAAAGATAGCATTTATAGCCCAATTCAAGTTTCTCATGTAAACTTTCTGTTGCCCGACTCTTTACATATGATGCTATTCCTAACATTATATTTCGGTAGCATTACATGTTTCGCAATTGTGATAGGAGTTTGCTTGTTTCCTCAACCCAAAACAAAGAAAATAAAAGCAACGCTCACTTGCGATAATAAAGAGCAAACCGATGAAATTAAAATGCACCAACAACGGTCAAATGACAACGCCAGTCATTAGTTGTCAAACGTTAATCACGTCACGTTTACCTTTTAAAACGTGTAATAGACTGGACAGATTAATTGTTAAAGTTTCTATATTTGTGGACTACTCAATAATTGTGAACTGGTTCAGCAGTAATTACAAGGGCTTGGGGTCTCCGTAGTCATCCTTCCAGGGCGTGTTGAGCTGCCACTTGTCATACACAGTCAAGATCCCGCGCCTCCTCTCGTCTACGTCAGGGTTAGGAACCTGGAATGTGTTCATATACACGAATTGGTTATTGCAGACTTTCGAGTCATTTATCATGGTAAAGCATGATACCTGCTTGGACACACTGATCTGAAACATACTGGGAAAAATCAACCACATTGACAAAACGTTACGTTACGTACTATTAAATTAACGATAACACAATGATTGCCACGTGAAATGATTATTAATGACGTTAATTACTGTATAACCATCCCACTGTGCCTCACCTTCTTTGCTGCATCATATAATACTTTATACATCAGCGGCGCTCCAGAGGTGGACAGGGAGAAGTTGGCTGCAACGCAAGGGCTTAAAATATACACGCTACATTGTAGTGTCCACAGTGTATTTTGTCTTCAGATTAACCTTCTTTCTATCTCCATTACATTTTGATTCGTTAGTTAACTCCTCACTCTGTGGTGTTCCATCCGTATGACGTCCGTCGGTAAATAATCGAGTCTGTACAAGACAATCCAATGACTGACTCCATGAACATCGTTCTACCCAACTGGGATATGTTTATTGTATCAACCAACAATGTGTGAAGGCCATTTCTGGTGTCCCCAGCCGTGATATTGCTGGAGTATTGCTAAAAAGCGGCGTAAAACCATACTCACTCACTCGCTCGTGATTGCATCAACCAAGTCATTGAGCCTGACCACCTGAACCACTTTGTTGGATCTTACGACAAACATGGGCTGCGGAGGGAAATAATAACCCGGATAGTTATGGGGTTCTAAAATTATCAATACCCTCGATCCATTCGCTGCCGTGGCACTGAATCACGCACAGAAGATAAGACGCTAGCACAGCGGTCCATTCGAATAACTTTCACGAGCTTAGAAAACGATCTGTGTAATGTCAGTGAAAGACTGATCTGGCGATGTCAATTTCTAAAACGAATCTTTAAATAATGTATCAGAATGGAATGGAAATTAATACACTATCCGTCAACTACTTGGGGAGATAACCGTTTCTCAGAAAAGCAGAATTCCGATGCAAGATATCGTCAATGATTCTGCCATTGCCATTAAGTTACATCGTCTTAAGTGATCAATGAAGACGGTGGACTTCGGCTTAAACAGGTTTAAAAAAAATTTATTATTCGTGTGTCTGAAAACACGTTTTCTTGATAATGCAGTTGTTTTTAGGTTCCTAAAAGTTTTAATCCCAGTGTCTTACCTTGGACAGCTACGTCGATATTGATGTAAGCAACTGCCCGTTCATGAAGAGTCTTTCTGAATTCCTTTAACAAGAAGGAACTTGGACTTAGGCATACATTAGTGTCATGATGTAGTTCTTGCTTAGCCATTCGTTTGTGGAAGAAATCAAAAGCATTGGTGTTAAAGCACGAGGGTGCCGTTGTACACAACAACCTTAGCGCTAAGTCTATCGTAAGTCTATTTTGAGGTTTTGGACTTAGCCCTATGGTTGTTTTGTACAATGGCACCCTGGTCATTAACCACTGACGGTGATGCCATTTGTTGTTCAGTGTCTTTTATTCTGAGAACTAATGCCTGAAATATCTACCTCAACAAATTCCGTAGAGCCAATGAGTGAGTATTCCTCAGCTCCCCAGCTGCAGAACATCAGGGAACGCCGTGGACGCCACACACCTGTAATCACAGGTAATAAGGTATAATAGTTAAACCTAAATTGTGATCTGTAGTCTGCATGGTTTACCAGTCCCACAGCGGCCTTTCAGCTTCTATGCGAGGAAATTGATGACAGTATCACACGTTTACTACTATGGTGAAATCCTCCAGCACCGATCTGGTGGGGACAAGCCCAGGAATATTATCAGGGCGAACAGGAATTCGAAGGCTCGGTCATAGGTTTCTGGCGTGCCGAAGGGACGCAACTCTCAACAGCGAAACACTGCGCCTTGGATCTATGGGCCCTCGTTAGATAGTAAGCTGAATACATATTGTTAAACGAAATACCTTACGTTATACTTGAGAAAATTAATATTAAGTAATAAAAATGTCATATTCATTAATTTAGCTCACCTGACTTGACCAGATTTGCCACCACCCTGGACATTTCCATCATGACTGCTGTTCCACTGGACGGGTCAATAGCCCCAAACACCCAGGCGTCTCTATGGTTTCCAACCATCACGTAACGATCTGAAATAGTAGAAACAGTCAAGCTGTTTTCATTCAAGCTCTTCGCGTCCTTTGGTTTACATGTATAAAACAGAAACAGACTAACATGTGAAGTGTATAACATACAAAACGGTCAGAGCGTAAAGGGTTAACTGATGTCCAGGGTTATAGACATACACATGTATACTTGATAGACACTTACAACGGTACAATGTAAACTGTATTTCTGGTTTACGAAATATGGAGTCAAAAGGGAACTCATTCCTTCATTTGTATTTTATTTGTAGCTTTTCCCTTATAAGGTTCGTTCAAACGAGAGTCCTCCGTTCCTCCGTTCTCACTATTGGTTCTTGTTTGGCGTGTGATAAAAGGAAAATGCTCGACCTCATGCCTATTTTAACCAGTGTAGTGGTTGTAAGATATTGATTAATAGTGTAACCACTGAACAATAATCTCCAACAGGGGACCGTTGCAGAAACGATCGTAGACGTACGACTTCCGTAAGCCTATGTTAACATAATCGACTCAGCGCTAAGATCACGTTATAGAACGGGGCCCAAGGATTTATATAGCCTCCAAACTAAGTGCACTTGACAGACAATACATTAAACACGCTTGTTCAAAACTCAGTCATGATCAGGGGTGTTTTAATCATTCAATATTTCAAGTGAAAACATTAAAGGCAGAATGTCACACCACACTTTTCTTAAATATATAATGTATTTCTCTCAATAAAACTAACTATCAGCCCTCAGGGAAGCTACCATATAATTTGTTTCAAAAACAATTACGTATTTCGATTGCAATATTAAATTTAAAAGTTTGAATGAATTAATGCAACGTTGGGTTAAATCGACTCACGTGCCCTCTACCGGCTGAACATTATTTCAAGGGAACCTCATAGAGTCATGTCTCTTGGAGCGCTCTTTACGTTTATCCTAACTTGTGATTGAAACCAGTTCGGCAAACACCGACAACACCGCGTGCGACAGTTTTCGATGTNGTGTAATAGACTGGACAGATTAATTGTTAAAGTTTCTATATTTGTGGACTACTCAATAATTGTGAACTGGTTCAGCAGTAATTACAAGGGCTTGGGGTCTCCGTAGTCATCCTTCCAGGGCGTGTTGAGCTGCCACTTGTCATACACAGTCAAGATCCCGCGCCTCCTCTCGTCTACGTCAGGGTTAGGAACCTGGAATGTGTTCATATACACGAATTGGTTATTGCAGACTTTCGAGTCATTTATCATGGTAAAGCATGATACCTGCTTGGACACACTGATCTGAAACATACTGGGAAAAATCAACCACATTGACAAAACGTTACGTTACGTACTATTAAATTAACGATAACACAATGATTGCCACGTGAAATGATTATTAATGACGTTAATTACTGTATAACCATCCCACTGTGCCTCACCTTCTTTGCTGCATCATATAATACTTTATACATCAGCGGCGCTCCAGAGGTGGACAGGGAGAAGTTGGCTGCAACGCAAGGGCTTAAAATATACACGCTACATTGTAGTGTCCACAGTGTATTTTGTCTTCAGATTAACCTTCTTTCTATCTCCATTACATTTTGATTCGTTAGTTAACTCCTCACTCTGTGGTGTTCCATCCGTATGACGTCCGTCGGTAAATAATCGAGTCTGTACAAGACAATCCAATGACTGACTCCATGAACATCGTTCTACCCAACTGGGATATGTTTATTGTATCAACCAACAATGTGTGAAGGCCATTTCTGGTGTCCCCAGCCGTGATATTGCTGGAGTATTGCTAAAAAGCGGCGTAAAACCATACTCACTCACTCGCTCGTGATTGCATCAACCAAGTCATTGAGCCTGACCACCTGAACCACTTTGTTGGATCTTACGACAAACATGGGCTGCGGAGGGAAATAATAACCCGGATAGTTATGGGGTTCTAAAATTATCAATACCCTCGATCCATTCGCTGCCGTGGCACTGAATCACGCACAGAAGATAAGACGCTAGCACAGCGGTCCATTCGAATAACTTTCACGAGCTTAGAAAACGATCTGTGTAATGTCAGTGAAAGACTGATCTGGCGATGTCAATTTCTAAAACGAATCTTTAAATAATGTATCAGAATGGAATGGAAATTAATACACTATCCGTCAACTACTTGGGGAGATAACCGTTTCTCAGAAAAGCAGAATTCCGATGCAAGATATCGTCAATGATTCTGCCATTGCCATTAAGTTACATCGTCTTAAGTGATCAATGAAGACGGTGGACTTCGGCTTAAACAGGTTTAAAAAAAATTTATTATTCGTGTGTCTGAAAACACGTTTTCTTGATAATGCAGTTGTTTTTAGGTTCCTAAAAGTTTTAATCCCAGTGTCTTACCTTGGACAGCTACGTCGATATTGATGTAAGCAACTGCCCGTTCATGAAGAGTCTTTCTGAATTCCTTTAACAAGAAGGAACTTGGACTTAGGCATACATTAGTGTCATGATGTAGTTCTTGCTTAGCCATTCGTTTGTGGAAGAAATCAAAAGCATTGGTGTTAAAGCACGAGGGTGCCGTTGTACACAACAACCTTAGCGCTAAGTCTATCGTAAGTCTATTTTGAGGTTTTGGACTTAGCCCTATGGTTGTTTTGTACAATGGCACCCTGGTCATTAACCACTGACGGTGATGCCATTTGTTGTTCAGTGTCTTTTATTCTGAGAACTAATGCCTGAAATATCTACCTCAACAAATTCCGTAGAGCCAATGAGTGAGTATTCCTCAGCTCCCCAGCTGCAGAACATCAGGGAACGCCGTGGACGCCACACACCTGTAATCACAGGTAATAAGGTATAATAGTTAAACCTAAATTGTGATCTGTAGTCTGCATGGTTTACCAGTCCCACAGCGGCCTTTCAGCTTCTATGCGAGGAAATTGATGACAGTATCACACGTTTACTACTATGGTGAAATCCTCCAGCACCGATCTGGTGGGGACAAGCCCAGGAATATTATCAGGGCGAACAGGAATTCGAAGGCTCGGTCATAGGTTTCTGGCGTGCCGAAGGGACGCAACTCTCAACAGCGAAACACTGCGCCTTGGATCTATGGGCCCTCGTTAGATAGTAAGCTGAATACATATTGTTAAACGAAATACCTTACGTTATACTTGAGAAAATTAATATTAAGTAATAAAAATGTCATATTCATTAATTTAGCTCACCTGACTTGACCAGATTTGCCACCACCCTGGACATTTCCATCATGACTGCTGTTCCACTGGACGGGTCAATAGCCCCAAACACCCAGGCGTCTCTATGGTTTCCAACCATCACGTAACGATCTGAAATAGTAGAAACAGTCAAGCTGTTTTCATTCAAGCTCTTCGCGTCCTTTGGTTTACATGTATAAAACAGAAACAGACTAACATGTGAAGTGTATAACATACAAAACGGTCAGAGCGTAAAGGGTTAACTGATGTCCAGGGTTATAGACATACACATGTATACTTGATAGACACTTACAACGGTACAATGTAAACTGTATTTCTGGTTTACGAAATATGGAGTCAAAAGGGAACTCATTCCTTCATTTGTATTTTATTTGTAGCTTTTCCCTTATAAGGTTCGTTCAAACGAGAGTCCTCCGTTCCTCCGTTCTCACTATTGGTTCTTGTTTGGCGTGTGATAAAAGGAAAATGCTCGACCTCATGCCTATTTTAACCAGTGTAGTGGTTGTAAGATATTGATTAATAGTGTAACCACTGAACAATAATCTCCAACAGGGGACCGTTGCAGAAACGATCGTAGACGTACGACTTCCGTAAGCCTATGTTAACATAATCGACTCAGCGCTAAGATCACGTTATAGAACGGGGCCCAAGGATTTATATAGCCTCCAAACTAAGTGCACTTGACAGACAATACATTAAACACGCTTGTTCAAAACTCAGTCATGATCAGGGGTGTTTTAATCATTCAATATTTCAAGTGAAAACATTAAAGGCAGAATGTCACACCACACTTTTCTTAAATATATAATGTATTTCTCTCAATAAAACTAACTATCAGCCCTCAGGGAAGCTACCATATAATTTGTTTCAAAAACAATTACGTATTTCGATTGCAATATTAAATTTAAAAGTTTGAATGAATTAATGCAACGTTGGGTTAAATCGACTCACGTGCCCTCTACCGGCTGAACATTATTTCAAGGGAACCTCATAGAGTCATGTCTCTTGGAGCGCTCTTTACGTTTATCCTAACTTGTGATTGAAACCAGTTCGGCAAACACCGACAACACCGCGTGCGACAGTTTTCGATGTACGGAGCAATTGTTTACATTCTGTATATGACAAATGTTCTCGGTTTGTAAGCTGTCCGCTTCGAAGTTTCAATTATTGATTTCTGGCAAGTCGTAAGCGATAATAAGTCTTTCATTGCATCAATAGGAAGCTAAAGTATGCCCCAGTATATATAATATAGGCCAAAATATTGTCGAAAATGTGTGATATTGTGCCTTTAAATACTTTCTTCTTATTGATCCTGTTATCAATAAAAGCAAATAACTTCAACAAACCAACGACGTCAGTTTTTACAATAATAACAAGACTTAACAAACTTTATATTTCTATTTTGTAACTTTTACTGACATTTACTTCAGACTTGGGGCCAAATATCGGCCTCTGGACAGGTCTAGATATAGTCTAGATATATGTTCCTGGATATTTCACTCTGTGACTGCCATTCAGTCCTGCTTTTTCTGTGCATCGTGAACGCTGTTAAATATATAGATATATAACTGATTTATTCTAATCCGCAGCACGTACAAACATGTGACTGACGTACCCGGCTCTACGGCGCCTTTGATGATGCCAATGACGTTGTAGGTCGTCCTCATGACGTTCCGGGTGGATATACGCATCTCCATCTTCCTTGAAGTACACAATGTAGGACAGTGGAGGGACACACCGGTATCAGATGTATCAATGAAGCAAGAGCTAATATACTGATAGCGAACTGGAGGTGTTCACCAAGGTATCACTTTTGAAAGATCTTTTTACCAGAATTCTTTGGACTGAGAAAACAGTTCAAAATAAAATGGAAATACGTGTAGTCATGCTTATTATGCTTCCGGCTTAGTAACACGCCTTTCAGATCATTTCAGATCAGGGTTCAATCCTTTAATGAACGACCGAAGAACCTGTACTGTAGAGCTTTGTACTTTGCTCATAATAGCAATCGTGTATATAAAGCTGGAATAATGGTGAGTACCTTACACAACAAACAACACCTACTTCACTGAAGGCTACTCACCAGCCTCTCTTCTCAAACCTTGGTCCCAGCCTGTAAGTGAGGTTCATGCGTCCCTGCCACGCTGGTGGAGCCTCCTCACCCCCCAGCTCGCTGCATGGCAGGTAGTGAGACGTTAGTAAGAAACATTTAATGGCAAAAAGGCAATAGAATAATTGTCATGTTAAATTCAAAATTAAAACGACAACGTCAATGAATAACAAGTCTCGATTATTCACCGAAACAGATTCCATTGGGAAAAGTCAAAATAGTAGTGCTCTATATATGAATAGGTCACTGAAAATTAGTGATGACAACAGATGTACCTCGTATATACAAGTGGAAGATAGATATCGGTTTCCAATGGTTATTGAACAGACCCAGAAATGTATTATTACCGTAATAATTTCCCAGCAATTCCGTATCCAATCGGGTGGGCAGGTATTGCTGGCATCGGTATTGTTGTTTCGTTTACTTTGTATCTATACGCTGTGTCTGGGGAATAAACACAATTGTGAATTTATACATTTAACCTGTTAAGTATATATGGCACAGTTATAGCTAACATTTCCGATGTGAACATATTTGCAGATAATGCAGACAAATATTGGAATGAAAGTAAAGGAGTACCAGCACTTAAGTAACGTAATGTACAAGGGATAGTTCAGTATCACAAGGTGTCATTTTAGAAACTGTATTACCAATGCAGACAGATTTTATAGATTCCATTCTATATTTCTTTCAGCGCGTCACATTATAGAAATGCCAATACCTTGGGTAGGACTTAGTTTTATACTCTCTTTTCGGTTATTATATCTGGTTATATACTATAGAACAACTTTGAAAAGAACACCCAATCTTGACTATCGTCAGAAACAAAATCTCTTTGGTGTACAAGAAAAAAAACAGCCATGAAAATTGTATGAAAATCCCATGTGAACACCATGTGTTCGCGAAAAAGGTAAGCACAGGTGAGAACCATCTTCTCTCCAGTTGTTTATCATTAGCTTGATGTCATGTTGTCAGTGCTGCTTACCGATTGCCGGGTAGCCAGGAGTGAGCGGGTCACCAACACCGCTGTAGATTGTCCCCCTTTGTGCTCCAGACGGAGGCAGCCACCAGGAGTAAGGGTAGACATCACGGTCGTCACTTCCGGAAGCGTAATCAGCTGGGTCTGAAAATATGATGACTCCAACTGCTCCTCTGTCCTGGGCATTCTTAACCTGTGAAAAATGTAGGGGATGGTTCATCATGTATAGCTAGGGGAAGGGGGTGGAGGGAAGATGATGATGATGATGATTATTATTATTATTATTATGGAGAAGCATGTATAACGTGAATGACCCCCACCCCTAAAATGTGAATGACCCCCACCCCCTTCCCATAATTTTTAGCCTAATGTTTTACTATATTTATGTTCAAAATCACTGACACACACACCCTCCCCTAAGTACCTGTGTACAAAATTGACAACCTCCCCTACCTCCCCCAGAACAAAATGGGTGGCCTCCCATTGAAATCAGCATCACACACACCCATCCACCCCCACCCCACACCCAGCCATTAATTATGAACTGTCCCTGGGTACAACATAACCATCAATGTTTTCAAGCCAGTCCGGTCGAACTCTTCGACTGACTTCTTCACCCGATATTGTATTACCATTGCCCAATATTATTGTTGCAATGTAAAAATTGAAAACGAAACCTGTTCTTTTTTTCATAGCTAATGTTAATCCTTAAAGCTATATATAGTTTGGAGATCATAAAGAGCGTTCAGTTGTAAGATGAGCATGATGTAGCGGCGTTCTTAGCAATATCCAGAGAGAGGACAACAAGAATTGGTAACATACACGATGTTAATGTGAAAACAGAACCATGATTGTGAGCGCGACGAGTGAGTGATTTAACCACTAGACTACCCCACCGCCTAGGTTTGGTTTGGTTTGTTTAACGCCTCACTCAGCTATATTCCAGCTATATGGCGGCGGTCTGTAAATAATCGAGTCTGAACCAGACAGTCCAGTGCCATGAGCATCGATCTACCCAATTGGGATACGATGGCATGTGTCCATCAAGTCAGCGAGCCTGACCACCCGGTCCCATTAGTCGCCACTCACGACAAGCATGGGTTACTGAAGACCAATGTTAACCCGGATCTTCACGGGTTAGGCGTGGATCCTAACAGTATACATGCATGGTACACATTACACCCACGGTTCATGCCAGATGTGTTCTTTGGCCGCTACAGCAAGATTTGAGCAGTTCTATCTTGAAGCAGGATTTCCAGTATGCCATTAAGATATAAAAGATGACCTTTGTCAGACCATCTTATTTGCTGATTTACGGAGTATGTGTGAAAGTAGATAAGGTCCACATTTATCAAGGAACATACGTGAACGTACCAGACTTCCTCTGTATATTTTCCCATATCTTGCTATGACAATCTTTCCCTTCACGTTGATACCGGTGTTAGACTGCAGCCACTCGTAATCTTCCACGCGGCCATAGTTCAGGTACACGAGGTCCGCCTATAGTGTTAAATCACAGAGAGTGGAAACATGTAAACATTCATCTCTGTCTTGCTGGAAAAACAACAACATTAGGCTACCTCGCATTGCAGGAAGGAATGAACCCTAACTTGCATACGAGTCAAAAATACAGTTTGTTGTTTGTGTGTATTCAATACAATGGAGCACATGTTATTGTTTTAGAAAGTATAATTGAGCTCCGAAACTTCAGATCTCCCGCGTCACTTACCTAAATTCCATCCAATATCTTTGCATGTACTAGCTATTTATGGTACTTCTACAAGCCCCTTCAATATTTCAGATCTGATGTTTTTGTTTCCGCTGTAAATGTGACCCCTTCCACATATGGGCTGAACTGTAATGCACACTAATGTTTTACTGCGAGTACATGAAAACGATCCTTGCAGAATGACACTAACAGGTACTATGCATGTCCTTGGGCAGCTAATGTCATATAAATGTTGTTATAATGTCATATAAATGCTGTCATAACTGACATTAAACACATCGTCAACTACTGCTAAACACGTTAGTATCACGGTATACTTGTAAATTGACAGATTCCATCCCACGTTATGTTAAGTAAGGAGATTATTCATAATTCTTCACGTATTTTCGAGTTTACTCTACCTTGACATTTCCAGGAGGGGAGTAAGCGTTATATGGGGGCAGGGCGTCTGGATCACTCTCCCCAGCCAGATCTGCTTCCTTCAGGGGGGACTCGTACACAACCCCCCCTCTCTCGTCCAACAGGCGCACCACGTTAGGCACCTTGGGATCGGGGTAGGACAATAGAACTTTATAAGGCGTCAACTTGACGTCGTCGAAGCCGGCGTTTTCCCAGAATTCCTTTAACATCAGCGACTGTTCCAAGTCCGCGGGGGTTCCTGCCACGTGTGGCCGTTTTGATAAAAGTCTGGAATGTGAACAAATTAAATGTTCAGAAACATTTCTTGTCAGAGTCTAAATGAAGGTCGTGATACTTTGATTTCATTAATCAATTCAATTCATTCCGAATGCGGTTCCAATATAGCAGCTCGTGCACAATGGGCAATAATGTCACTTACATGTACTATCTTTACGCTCTATTCAAGACGGTGGCCTCTCTCACCGTATATACATGTAGGACCCCTCCACAGTTAGAACTGACAGATGTTGATCAGACGATATGTTCTCATTCAGGTTGCAAACGTTGACTAAAATCGGGTCTTCCAGATTGAACTTTCCTAACGACTCATTCTGACACAAGGCTGTACTCTTCACACCACCAACGAGTGTACATTAGTATATGCATATACCATTTATGCACAATGTATATCAAGATGGAAAGTAGATGCATGATATTCTATTCGATTTTGTCAAAAAAGATCTTTCTGTATTTGTACAATTTGTTCCATAACATAAGTTGAGTAATTTACTCATTATCAACTTTATAGGATGAGTTCAATATCATCGTTCAGTGAAGATGTAACTCTTTGTTCATCCTATCAACCACAGGGATTTGCTGATGACATACAGGGACTAATAGTCTGTCATGCACACCCTGAAACAAATAAACCCAGTGCAGCCCATTCAAGTCTAGAATGTACGGCAAGTCTAGAATACCGGTTTCAGATTTCTGAAAATAAAGAAAATCTTTGGGTTCCTTTTTATTATATCTTATGAACATAATTTACAAATCGGTTTGGTTTGATTATTGTTTAACGCCGCATTCAGCAATACTCCAGCTATATGGCGGCGGTCTGTAAATAATCGAGTCTGCCCCAGACAATCCAGTGATGAAAACCATGAACATCGATCTACGCAATTGGGATACGATGACACGTGTCAACCAGGTCAGCGAGCCTGACCATCTGATCCCGTTGGTTAACTCTTATGACAAGCATGGGTTGCTGCAGACCAATTCTAACCCCGGATCTACATGGGTCGTAAAATATGTTCATTTCAGAGACTAGATGCTAGTCTAAGGGAGTAATAGAGTCGCTGAAACAGTTATCCTGTATTCACACACTATTTGATACACAAACATAACGCTTCCTATAATTGCATAATGCGGAATTGAGCGTTCTCCCCCGTGTGTCCCATCTCTCCCATTGCCTCACTATCTCCGGGGTCTTCACCCACGTCTCTCCCCGCTCTATCTGTGACATGTTTTACATCTATCACTTAACTCTGTCACTCACCCTGTCCCACAGAGCTCGAGGTAATTGCACTTTCAAAAGTCATCCATCGTCCCTACTATCACTGTAGACATCCACTTTGTCAAAATAGCACCAATTGACAAATTCCACATGTCAAATTATACCTTTAATGATAACACTTCATAATAACTATATACGTGGCCTAATGGAATGGTTGTGATTTACCTACATCGACTTAAACGGCGACACACGATCTATTATCTAGCATCTCTGAGTGCTCAAAGGGCAACAGTACAAGGTACCGGTAAAATCAAAATATGTTATAACTTAAGTTGAGTAATTACCAAATTTCTTTTTTCTTAACAACTGACATTTGTATGTGAACATCATGGGCACACTGTCATCAGCATGCGAAAAACAAACAAACTTTTACTCCCTTTATCCGGATCTTACACATACCCGGAAACTTCATCCACGGATGCTCTTTAGGTGAAACGAAATACATGGTCGATAAAATGTTTCAGTGTTTTCTCCGGAAATCCGTCGCGTGAACTCAATTCCTAGTGCAAAACGCAACATTATTGTGTCCACCTTTCCGGACAGCGAACGCTTCATTTTTTTCATGTACACATGATCAAAGCCACGACAGAATGTATATTAAAGAGAGAGAGAGAGAGAGAGAGAGAGAGAGAGAGAG
>VKKT01002627.1:1146-13055 GCA_008038995.1 Haliotis laevigata | reverse complement strand
AAGCCCATTTCTGGTGTCCCCTGCCGTGATGTTGCTGGAATATTGCTAAAACGGCGTAAAACTCAGTCAGTCAGTCAGTTGATCAGGTCTGGGGATATTTATTGGCAACATGCATTTATCACAGTGTTGCCATTAAACCAAAATTAAATATGAATTTGATAGACACAAATACAAATTTTGCTTTCCATGCTTCGTCATTCCCCTGTTATCTGTTTTCACACTTGCAAACCACGACTGTTACAATAATATTCCCACAGCTAGCTGCACACACAAGCGCACGCACACACACACCTCTATCCCCATAAATTATGAACGATTTCTTAGTCCTTATTGCAACATGTAGGTCGTAAAATCA
The DNA here is from genome assembly GCA_008038995.1 of Haliotis laevigata. Lineage (NCBI taxonomy): Eukaryota > Metazoa > Mollusca > Gastropoda > Lepetellida > Haliotidae > Haliotis > Haliotis laevigata. The sequence goes on along the minus strand of VKKT01002627.1, from coordinate 12,700 downwards.
ATACGTTCTGACCCATATTTTCTGTTATTTTCAGATGTGGCAGGGCGTGGAATCTTCCGACAGATGACATCCTTACCTTGTCAACTTGCTGACGAGGTTAACCTCTTTGGTCATGTGGACAAGGAGTCCGACTTCGGATCAGAAGGTCCGTGGTTCGAATCCCAGCACGGGACTCGGAAATGTAGCGGCCGTGCTGGGATTCGAAACACGGACCTTCTGATCCGAAATCGGACGCCTTGTCCACATGACCAAAGAGGTTAACCTCGTCAGCAAGTTGACAAGGTAAGGATGTCATCTGTGGGATGACTCCATGCCCTGCTACACATATACACACACACATACATACATGCATGAACTGTTGAAAAAGATAATATTTTCTGGATCTTATTACGATCAAAATATTTCTCAGTAAACTCCCCCTAGATTTGAAGTCCCTTGACAGGGGATTATACATATTATACATTACTTATGACATGTCTGTACTATGTAATCAGTAATGTACTTTTTGTGGAATAACCTGGAAAATGTTATGAACAATCATATATTTGACAGTTTCAAGTAGATACTCAATAGCAATGAACACGACTCTAGCACTACTAATATAATTGTACTAGCTTATAAGAGATAAATCCATTTAAGAAGTTTTAAGGGCAAGATACCAAGGTTCGAAGTATTGTCCAAAATGTTCATATTTATTTCTTGGCGTTTGAATGCCCATATATCATGTGACGTTGATAATCGATTATATTTGTAGATAAGCAATAACTTCAGTGAGTGAGTTTAATTTTACACGGCACTCCAGCTATGTGGCGGCGGTCTGTAAATTATCAAGTCTGGACCAGACAATCCAGTCATCAACCGCATGAGCATCGATCTACACAATTGGGGTGCGATGACATGTGTCAACCAAGTCAGCGAGCCTGACACCTCGATCCCGTTAGTCGCCTCTACTGAAAATCAGTTCTAACCCGGATCTTCACGGGTCCAGTAACTTCAGCAGAGTATGAGTGCTGCTAGGACAACAAAACGTTCACATCCGTTCGTCTGTGTTCCTCTGTTGGTACTTTGTGTTAATATATAATCCAACTTCAGTAAATATATGCAAAAAAACATTGAGGTGAACATTGTAACCGACAACAATATTGTTATATATGTCACGTAAACTGCAAAATTTCCAGATCTCTATTTTTGAATCTTACGTTTCTTCTCTGTACAGTAAACGTCCATTTCGTTTGAACACGACGACGTTCTTCTCCAGCATGAATAGCTTCAATGACTATAGACACTTCATCGCGTGGGGTAAAAAGATCGCTGAACACGTGGACACACATGGCATTACCTGTGACACCATTAACCACACTGCATACCATATGATTTGATTTTGCTGTTTACTATTCTCAAAGCTCACCAGTGAGTGAGTGAAGATTTGCAATCAATAGTCCCTTAGTTTTATTAGTTCGATATATGACGTCTTAACATTCTTTCCAAGCTGGTAGAGATCTTTGTTAAATTGCACTCCAGCAATCCCATTCCAACAGGAATCAATTACTGTTTGTCTGGTCGAGACTCATTTACGTGTCCCCGTCAATCTGCGGGTATATTGCCGAGTGCCGCATCAGCAAAAATAAAACAGCTAAATCATGTTTAATATAGTCGAAAAAGTCTAAATTATTGAATTGGGTAAAAAAAGAATTTCTGTAATTACAATTATAGTATGTCATGAATAGCGACAAAATACACACATATATATATTAAGAGGAGTTCTTGTTTTGACGTGGTTGTAACACATGAAATCTAGTCTTGAAATCTAGTCTAGTCTTGTTCTATTAACTGCCTATGTTGTGAGCAAGGTTCAGAATCCTTGCTGACACAAAGCTATTCACCCCAAACCTTACCTATAGAAACTGTAAATACGGCGATCCAATACCACAAGCGTCACGTCTGATGTGTAGCTTATACTGCACATATAAAACGCTGTAGAGCCACGTTTAGTGTAGTGCTTGAACGTTACAGTGCAAGTTATGTGACTAGAACACAGGGGCACATGTGTCGTCGAGCGACTTTGGGTGTTTTACGTAAATGCTTTGAAACTGTTCTTTGGAGGTAAGCACATTTTATCACATTTCATTACTAACCTCCAATATTTGTTTTCACCCGAACAGGGTAGTTCCTTGTATATGTCGTGCGTAATTTACGGAATTGCCCAATCCGCAAATTACGCAAAACATTTGCGTAATCCCCGAGAATGGGCGGCGATATGCCCAAACCCTGTCATTACGCAATTAGTAGTGCTCATTCCCATGGATTGAGCAATTAATTAATCTGTGTTAATCCCATAGATTGAGCAAACCGAGTTTGTATATTTAGAAACCTAGTTGAGCTTGTGTTGACAATGAATAGTGTTTTATAGTTTGTCTCCCAGTAGTCTACTGACAGTCGCAATGAGATGGAGCGCAAAATTACATTTGAAAGTTTAATCAACAGTGGTACAGTCTCTGTATTTGCAAGAAGTGAATATGAACAGGTTATAAAGGACGTCATCGTACCAGTGTCACAGTTTGACAGATGTAGGGCAGATCACGCTAACATCAAGGGTGTTGTTACGGACAAAACTGATGATAATTAGCGCAGTAGTGCCACAAAACATGGAAAATTGAATGGAACATTCTGTAGGAATCAGTTTGAGCCATGTAAACAGAATGTGTTGTCGTGTGACGAACTAAACACAGACACTATGATATCTGTGAGATCGGCTGCCAAGCTTTGATAATACTGGTAGCGGGCAGGGTTACAGCAAATGTAACTGTTCTGGCATGTGTTCAAGCAGGCGGTGTCTATGTTACAAATCAGGTAGTATTTGTTCAAGCCATTGTCATCCCAGGAATGGTAGGTGCTTGAATAAATATAGGTTCTAAATAGGGTCTTGTAAATGTTATAATGAATTGCTTACCATCGTGTTTTAATATCTCTCTTATTGCAATAAAGACATTATCTGATGATCACAGCATTTAAATTCTTGCTCATTCCAAGGGATTACGAAGTGAGGCGTGCCCAATCCGCAGATTAAGCAAGTCAGGTCGCGGTTGATGGGAATGGGGCAATACCTTTGTGTAATTCGCGGATTGGGCAATTCCGTATATTACGCATATACATTACTGTGATTTTATCATAACATCGATGTCCGAAACTATTCATATGTTATAAGAAAAAGTGGCAAATCCTGTTCAAAAACTTATTAGAAATATCTGTTCAAATCCAGTCCATGGTCAGCGTATTGTGCTATCGTCAACACATACAATGGCGAGTGAGAATAAAACATACGAGAAACAGTTACTTCAAGACCCTGTATTTCGAAACAACGCATATCATATAAACTTGTATGCACAGTGCATTATGAGCAAAATCCATTTCCATTTCCACAAGACACCTCTGCTGGAAGCACCGACTCCGACTGTATAATACCCATGCATTTAGGGACAAACAATGACACATATAAGGTCAGTATATTTACTGAGAATGAAATCTAAAAACCATTTGTCAGTCCAAAGAACTTTTGTCTTGACCCTAAAACCTGAAGACATGATCCATGGGGCATTTGTCAACAAATGGTTAATTCCCTTTCACTGATTTGCCTACCTGTGAGACAGCCTAATGTGTTTCATATCTAGATATATGCATAAAGATGCAGAGAGACAAGAAACTCTCCTCAAGGCTGTACGACAAAAGGGATGTCTGCAACTGCTCCAGGCGATGGTGTCTTCATTTCACAAATGTTGATATACAAGTGGGCATGCTTTTTTTTCAAAGATTTTAAAGAGCGCCATGTGACTCTTGCTCAGATGTCTGATCAACCTTAGAGCATTCAAGGCCGCCTCAGTAAAACCTTGTGCAAGTTTTATAGAACAAAATTGATATCCGATGCAATTCCCTATTTGGACTTGTGCCATACTATCCCGATTTGAACAATTGATGTCATCGGATCTCATGGCGTCAATCACTGGACTGTCCGTTCCAGACTCTAGTGTTGGCTAACCGCCGTCATACAGCTGTAATAATGCGGAGTGGAGTGTTAAACATACAAACACATGTTCATAATATAGTCGGAATTGTACAAATCCACTGTTTTCAGCAGAGATTTCTTGTGGATGAGGAGAGGATTTACAACTTCTACTTGCTGAGGCCTTGAATGTTATAACCATGAGAAGAAGAGTGTGATGCTCTGTGAACTCTTCATAGAAAGAGCATGCTAGATCGCAGTCTCCAAAGGTTTGAACTGCTGGAATATTGCTTGACACAAAGTAAATTTAATTATTGGTAAGCTGAAGTCACCCCTGGACACTTGTTAAATCAAGTCAAATATTTTATTCGTAAGGTCACTGACGCATGTACAGGAGAAGTCCACATGTACATATTAAAGTAGCACTTTGTTCATAAATTACATTAAATTGTTCTAGTATTTATACGATTTTGTCTAATTTCATAAATTTGAGACAGATATGTACGTAGTTTTCTAAGTAACCTCACATCGTCCGAAGACAAAAGCATTCTAAAATTTCTACATATTTGGGTAATAATAATCTATGTTAGGCAGATGTAAGTGTCTTATGTTCTTATAGGAATTACATATTCAGATAAAATTATATTCATCTTCAGTTCCCAAATTAACCCCTTTCCCATTTCTCATTTAATTTTCAACCTCAATAACCGTCCTCAGTCTTATCATCATAATGCACTATTTTCTATTAGAAAAAAGTGAGAATATACTGGGGTGTGATCAGGCTTTAAAACTATATATGACTGTACCTAGCTATGTTAGAGTACTGTCCAAGATTGATGATACATATCGGTTGCAACTTGTTTAACAATTTAAGAAAAGCAAAGTTATTGCCAAAACACTTGATCTATACTCGATCTAATCCTCATAATTAGATCAAAAAGTGAAACAGATGGCGTTGTTTCACAGTTATCTTTTACTTCTTGTTCAGTGGAAGCGAATTGGTTATTTGACCGTATTTTTAATGATGTCACATGACCGAGATAACTGAAGCCTACATTCCATTTTTTTGGGCTGAAACTCCGATTTAGTTTCATATAGAACAGATGAGCAAGATATGTGAACACAGTGTCGATGTGGACGCCTACGTCTTGCTCTGTCAAGACATCATACAACTCACAAAAACTGCGTTTAAAAACACATTCAGGGTGGTCATGGAATTAACCTGAACACAAGAGCCTAATTATGGCATATTTTGGTCAAATTCGGAAATAATATCCAAAGCGAACGTTTCTAAAGTTCGGTTAAGATCTTGAATTCACAGTTATTCAGATATAATTTACTGCGGGATTGAGAAAAAAGGATTGATGATTTTATCCAGAACTTTCGGGATTATGGAAAGGGGTGTGTGCCATACGGTAGACGGACAGAAACAGTCTATCAGCCTGTAAGTCTGATGCCATATTTTCTTGATTTTTCAGATGGCCAGCAAAAGAAATCCCAACCCCATGAAACAGGTACACATAGACAGACTACAAGAAAACTGGAAGTTGGTTGCGCAATTTCTGGATTTCAAAGATATTATATATATTCTAGAAGACAACGGAGTTTTAGACAATAGAGACATCGAGTTGATTGAGGAGTACAGTACAAAACAAGCTTTCAAATACTTATTTGCAGCTCTCACTGAATATGGAGGAGCAAATGGACTTTATGCTTTTGTTGAGGCTCTAAAAACAAAAGGCAAAAAATATGCGACAATCATAGCCGAGTTGTCGGAGGGGTTCAGCACAGGAGAAACGAAAGTAAGTAGATATCTCAAACAACCCTAACTGTGTGTACCTCAGGTGCATACACATTGAGGTGATTAAACAAGTGTCCCGAGACGTCACTTTAGGCAATAATATTCCTGCCGACAATGATTGTGTTCACCGTACACGTATCAGATCTGACTACCACAGAACACCAGCAGAATGCAATGGCTAGTAGGTAGTCCTGGCCTTTCCAATATTTAGTCATTTATAAGTATGGGACATGATCGGGAGATGTCAATGGCAAAGGCCACGATAACTTGGTTAGGCGCTGCAAGAGGAGTAGGCAAGACTGTCATTTCAAAACCCTATGTGTATGTATATGGTGTAATTCACCAATGGCAAATACAATTAAACAGCATATATATTGAAGTGCAAAAGGCTTACTGTACTTAGCTATCACCCATTCCTGAAACAGTTCGTAAAGTGTTATGTGTGGCTGGGTAGTTTTGTGTAAAAATAGGTTAGTGCAATGACGAAGAAAGTATGAAATGAATTCGCAGCCATGTGGTTCTTTAGCTCTTCATATTTGTATTACAAGAAAACCTTCGTTTTCTTTTTAAAAATGTTTCATGATTTGGTCATATTGTCTCATATATCCTTCATTTAGGACGAGTCTCAAATCCAATAATTTTGAAAATTTAATTACTTCTTTGATGTCTATCATTGTAAGTGATCATTCTTTGTGTTCCTTTTCATTATAATACAATTACATTTTGTAAATGGGCCTGTTCAGTAGTTACCACTTACGTGATTCAAAAGTCGAAAAGCAACTGCTGGCCACCGTGCCTGGTCTTAAATCCGAATCCGGACAATTCATCGAACGTACGCAGAGTAACAATGGATGGTGTCACAGTTTTGTATCTTTCAAGGACAAATTGCGTTGCGTTACTTTATACTGGTCATTATTTAGCTCTTTGCCTTTAGTATGAGCTGACTGGCCCAAACAAATTTGACCTATTTTCCAAAAATTACAAAAACACGTTGAACCTGACATATGCCAGAAAACGTCGTTCAAACGCAACACGCATAAAGTACCCCTTCAATCGGGGAACTTAAATAATACGGAGGCGGTGGGGCAGCCTAATGGTTAAAGCGTCAGCTCGTAACGCTTAAAACATGGGTTTGATTCCCTACATGGGTACAATGTGTGAAACCCATTTCTGGTGTCCCCCGCCGTGATATCGCGGCATAAAACCATACTCACTACTCACTCACTTAAATGATACGGACGGCAGTTGAGACACATACACTTAATACCAGCCCGTGAAGATCCGGGTTAGAATTGGTCTTCAACAACCGTAAGAAGCGATTAAAAGGGATCAGACTGGCTGACATGGCTGCTCCCGTTTTGTTGTAACTAACATGTATACTTTGGATAAATCGGCTACGATTAACTATTTTGCAACATGTTTCTACTTTTTTGCCTTAAATCACTTAAGTCAACACTTACATAAGTTTTGCGGGATCAGTATTGGTTAAGATAAGGATAGTCACCATAATGTAGCATTTCTGGTGTCCCCCGCCGTGATATTGCTGGGATATTGCTAAAAGCGGCATTGAATCAAACTCACTCACTCCTCAGTCATTGGATTGGAACAGGTTTGCTTACTTAGATATTCAAAGAGATAAATATGTAAATATTATTCGCGCCAAACACATTAGTGAAACAAATATATAGTATTCTAACTGTATGATATATGCATTGTAATTGTTAACTTGTTTAACCCCGGCGTTACCTTACATTTCACAGGTTGATCCTGAAGATAAAGATGTACAGATATCTACACTAGAAAGGCAGCTAAAAGAAGAGAGAAAAAAGAGAAAAACGCTTGAAAAGAAACTAAAGACAATGAAAACGGAATCAGCTTCTAAGGACAAAGAAATACACCGTTTGACAACTGAACTGAATGACGTCTCACAACGGGTGAAGAGTTTAGAGAATACCATCGATGAAATGCGTACGTGGAAAGACGAGATGCAGCAACTTTTGAGACAGAGTGGAATACATTCACAAAAAAACACCAAGAGAAACACAACACCCAGGTCTACAAGGCCATTATCGGGAACGGAGCAGGTGCAAAAGCTAAGGAAAACCAGTGCTCCGAAAGCTAAGTTCTTGCCTCACCTGCAGACTCCAAGAAAATAAAAACCATTCAAACAGTTTTTCCATATTACTTTGTAAGTATATATGTACCTCGAACTGGGACAAAAAACGATGAACGTGAAGAACTGATGATAGGAGTACGTCATTGTTTTCATATATCAATATAATACATTTATATGAAAAACAGGGGCAAAGAAATCCTACAACCTCAATTAGAATTATGGCATATTGCAATATACCCGAGGCGACAGACAGCGTACACGTCGACCAAGTGGGGCGGAGATGCAAGATTCGACAAAACTGTATGAGTTCAGCATGATAATGACGTAACACTTTGACATGGGAGGAATTCCCGAAGTAAAGAATATCAAGAACATAGTTATACTTGATTAGAAACTTAAACATATCACCATCAAAAACATTTCTAATACGCTCCTAAAACAGGCGAGTTGTGTCCCTTAGTCGTTTGCCAAACTCGTACTCGGCTGTAGACGTCAAATTACATTATAAACAAATGTTTAAAGGGCATTAAGAATAACACGACGTGATGAAGGAGCAAGCATACACTCCAGCACGCCGTGTTATTCACCATAAAGAAGTTGACATCCATAAATATTGTTGTCTTATACATTAGAAACAGAATTTTAGACTGAACACTCACATGGTATGACTATTCCGATGACAAAACAAGACACGAAATACTAGTGATGTGTCAGTTGTATAAAGAATAAAAAGAAGTTGTTATCCAAAAAACGTGTCATGTATTCGTTTCAATTGATGTTCAAAGATATCAGATGTTTATGCCTATGTCTCTGTTCTTATTGTAAATCATCAACACTCTCCATTTGACAATCGTGTATCAGTGGTCGGTGTCTTAATCACTGCTATATATAGACTTGGCAATGGATCAGCAAAATCTACTTGTGGCCACACGAGCTGGTAACGAAAACTTTATATCCTTTCAGTGAAATGTGACCAGGAAGTTATCTATCTGGGGTGGCCAGCTAACATTTCAATAAAGATTAACGCCTCGCCAATAATACTGGATGTGGAGTTATCTATAGCTGAAGTGTCTTGTCCGAATTCGGTCGTTTATTGGCCGCCGACATACAGCAGGAGTAGGGTCGAGTGCGAAGTATCGCAACAAACACGCGGACACCAGGTGTCAACATTTCAGTGATTTAGAACCATCATATAATATTTATCTGTCTTTTTATGCCCTTTACAGGCCAAAGAATACCGGAAGTATTTGAGATAATCATCTGTATATGTGTGATGGAGACTATGTTTACTATATCTGTAGCATAAAGCGATGGTTACATTTATTCATTTATGGTTCAAAATGACACATTCTAATGATAACTTGTACCCCAAAGTGACACATGTTCGATAATGATTAAGTCGAATATTTACCCATGTCACAATATGACTGTATGGTTTGCTTTGTGGTTAAAGCGTTTGCTCGTCACTCTGAAGGCCCGGGTTCGATTCCCAACATGGATACAATGTGTGAGGCCCATTTCCGGTGTCCACTGCTGTGATATTGCAGGAAAATTGCTAAAACTAAACTCACTCACTCATAATAAAACCATAAGTTAAATTGTTTCGGTTTAAGTGTTCACAGAGAAACAGAAATCAGGTGTGCCAGACTGAATGCTTCGGTCACTCGTACCAGTAATTCAGAAGCCTCCACGCTTATTTGCTGATTAAAACTGCATCATACTCAACTCCTTGGTTGTTGTCGGACGCACAGAGGTTTCCATGGAGATAAAGACAGTCAAACACCGTTGAACTGAAGTTGAAGTGGCCACATACATAGTTCGAGTTATCCGAGGTAGTCAAAAAACGATGACAAATACGATACATGCAGGGACCAAGCTTTTACTTCGAGACAACTATGAGTTCGACATAATGATGTTTGCCTGCATGTTGTGTATAGTCTCTTGGATTTCTGGACATGTAATGAGGGAGACACCCGATGGTTAATATACCTGTAATACGTGGATCATATATTGCATGGAGATACTAACAAAACTCGGAGTGCAAATACAATCACTTTTTCAAAATTCCAGTCAGTTGATACCATCTGTAATCCTTTCAAAATAATGTTATCGTGCGGTAGGTTATATCTTAACCTCAGAGTTACCAGATAAAGCAGACAGGTGACATGTCTAATGTGACGCTATAGAGATTTGACACGAACAGTAAGTGCAGCCAGAAATGGGCTTCACACATTGTACCCATGTGGGGAATCGACCCGGGTCTTCGGCGTGACGAGCAGACGCTTTAACCACCTGACTACGCCCCGACACTAGCAGTGTTATCATGTCAGATATTGTAACCTTATATGTAACATTTCATGGAACTTTGTGTTACAAACAATATGAGTGAGTGAGTGAGTATGGTTTTACACCGCATTTAGCAATATTCCAGCAATATCACTGAGGGGACACAACACATTGTACCCATGTGGGGAATCGAACCCGGGTCTTCGGCGTGACAAACGAACGCATTAACCACTAGGCTACCCCACCGACCCTACAGACAATATTAAAAACTCTCTTCTCAAACAGAAAAAATTAACTGGATATTGAATGAAAGACATGTTAACCACACGTGCATGTTTTTACGATTTTTGGATGCATTTAAATGAACTACAGTAGCAATGAAATGTATAAGACATGTATAAGTATTCCCAGAAATTATTGAGAAAGTTGTTTCGGCAAATATCTAATACATGCATATAAACTATAGACGTTAAATGAATATGTTGAGATATGATTCTCTTACAGTCTAAGTGCCTGTTCAGTACTTTGTGAGACCTTCTTGCCCTGCAATACACGACTGAATGCGCCTAGGTAAACTACCGATCAAAGTTTGTAGGAAATCGTGTGACAGCCTATCCCAATATTTTCTCAATATCATCAATATTTCATATTTAAGTCCTTTTTGGTTTATTCTGTCCTTCATTAGTCCCCACACATTCTAAATAGGGTTAAGATYGGGTCTGCAGCTGGGCCAGTCTAAAACTTGAACATATTCGTCCGACAACCACATCTCAACATATTCATTTAAGTAAGACTTCTATAGTTTATACATGTATTAGATATTTGCCGAAACAACTTTCTCAGTAATTTCTGGGAATGCTATGTACCTCATAGCGTGGTTTCACTAATATTGTTGGGCAATAATTTACATACACTGAAATCGTAGCATGAAATTGTAACAAATTTACAAGTAATGGTTCTTTAGCTTGATCACCGTCGCTTTAGAACAACCAAGATGTCAACATCGATGATTCAATTGCAAGTGCCGCAGTCTAGCGCTTCTAAAGTCCAATACGAGTTTCAGCGTGACAAAATAGTTATTTGGTCATATGCTTTGAACTTTAAATCAGCACTAGTCCCATTTCACCGGCATGTATGTTTGCAAAAGATAACCCCAGGTCTCTGTAACTATAAACACTATATGTTTGTGTTTCTATCTCATCGATAATCAATCAGGCCTCTAACACGTAACAATAAACTACAATAACCACATACAAGAGGCAACCTGCTTCCTGGACAAGACGTTCACATCCGTTCTCTTTGTTTTCCTTCATTCCTGGTAAGTGTGGAGTTTGTGTTAGTACATAACTTTATT